>JAIZAY010000163.1:0-92496 GCA_029531755.1 Holothuria leucospilota
GTTGTCATTGTTTGTAAGAGGCTGTCCATGATGACCCCCCCTTCCACATAAAAACTCATCTAGAGTTAAATATTACCTCAATGCATTTTATAGTTTGCCCCCTCCACCCCCTTAGAAGCTGGGTTGTTCTCCCCCAGTGTTATTAACAGTAGGTTTTGGAGGCTCAGGCTGAAAATGGCTGATGCCCCTCTAAAATGGTTGCCACCTTCCAAAAAATATATATTTGTCCCTCAAAATAAACACCCTCAAAATTGTTCTTATAATATTTTGGAACAATTAAATGACTGTTTGTCCACAATCCTTCCTTAGTATCAGAAAAAGAATGCGCACAAAAAACAGTTGTGTAACACCACTTGGCACAATTCATGGCATCAAATCTTCAAAATTTTTGCAAGGGAGGGGAACACCCCTCCCCCATGATCACTGCCCTCCCAGGTTTGAAACCTGTGGAGAACAATGCCCCCCTCCCTCCCCTCAGGGTCTTGTATGACAACAAAGGACATATGAGATATGTTGTGAAAATAATTTAGTGGGCAAATGGGGTGCAAGTTGTTCAAAAATAGTGGAGCAGTTGTTATGAATTGTGCTGAGGTCACCCCATGTCAAAACCTGCATTATGGAATTTAAAAGCAGCAAATAAAAAAAAACAGGAAAAGTGGGTGAAAAATGGCACTTGAGAAAGAATGCTCTCATCCTCTGTATATTGTAGTCTACAGCTGCAGATGGTCAATTTAGAAAGGAAATTTCTCCAATCAGAATACGAGGGGAAAAAAATTTATAACATTTATTTTTGTAAGCATGATGTTTTAAGTTTCATTAATGGAGACTAAATGGCTACAAGTACTGATCCAGCAACGATCTTGACAATGACTTCACCACAGACTCACGGGCAAGCCTCACATTTAAATGTTTGTGTCTTTTAAAGGTCAAAAGCAGTCGCCCCAAACTTACTTTGAAACAATTATACTAAATGTCACAAATTTCTTCTTATTTCTCTTCCAAGTATCGTTCATAATATTTTAGGACACAAACATTGCATATTGAAAGTAAACCAAGCAGTTGCTCCTTGTAAATTTTACAATTAAGTGAGAAAAATACTGTCACATGATTCTCAAGATCCATTCAGGAAATAGGATAGTCTACTATACAATTCTTTATTGGGGTGACTGCATTCTCCCTTTAATACCCAACCACTTGTCCACTACCCCTTATTTACTTAACCCATTTTTGAAGTCAACCAAAATTTATTGTACTTTCATAACCTTAAAATGTAATGATTTTTCTGACCAAGACAAATAAAACACTCTTCTCAATTTGTATGTTAAGTTTGATCTGTACTGTATATAAGTACTAGCTGTAATTGTAAGTGGGCCACTATGTGTGAAAACATCCATCCATGGACGTGCCCACATTTGCAATGTCACTAACTGCAAAAAAGTTCACTTACAGCTGGAAGGGGGTAAGCGTTAAATGTGCACTTTACTCACCCGTCAACAGAATTTCAAGATCAGTAAAAAAGAATTCCAATCCCTTTTTCATAATTAAAGATTTGGTTAATATTTCCTGCACTCCGAGCCAAACAGCTCTATGAAGGTTACTTGAGGAAACATTGCCATCTTAAAGTTGTAAGTTAAGACTGGTAGTACTGTACTGTACCGTACCGTACCGTACTGTGCTGTGCTGTACTGTACTGTACTGTAATGTCATCAAATGAGTAAAACATTGTTATGTCTAGGGTTAAATTCCAAAAGAAAGAGTTTCAGCATAAGATCTCACAAAAGTATTTGAAAGGGGATGTCCTGAAGGGCTAAAGATTTAAATACTCTTTATAAGTGCTAAAGGAACCAGCTGGGCCAGTGCCAATTACAAAGATTCATTGACTACACAGAATACCACATGCACATAACAGTGTGAGCATGCAGCAGCACAAAAATGTTGTGTAAGCTCCAGTAACATATCCAGGATTTCGGAAATGGTGAGAGGAAGGGGGGCACATGAACCAAAGCAAGCCTTGCACGGGTGGGGTCCAGGGGTCCACCACAGAAAGCTCCCCATAAAGACTGAAATCATTTCACATCAGAGATCATCTGCTTTCATCTGGCAAGGGTCCAAGGAGCAAAACCACCACAGGTCCTAAAGTAGTACAAAACTATAGTTTTAGAAGAATGAAGCCTTCAACTTTCTCCAAGAATAATTAAGCCTACTGAGGGGGAGCCCTCACATTACAGCATCAAAGGTGCATCTACAGCGGTGAATCTGCAGAGGAACATATGCAAGGAATATTTAGGGCACTGGCAGTCATGTCAATTGTTGGGTTTAAGGATGCCTTCAAATTACAAATATATACAATTCTTGCATTTTCTTCAGCAATAAATTAAAAAGGGCATCTAAAGGTGTATCTACAGCAGTGGATCTGCAGAGGAACATGCCAGGAGTATTTAGGGCACTGGCACTCATGTCAATTGTTGGGTTAAAGGATGCCTTCAAATTACAAATATATACAATTCTTGCATTTTCTTCAGCAATAAATTAAAAAGGGCATCTAAAGGTGCATCTACAGCAGTGGATCTGCAGAGGAACATGCCAGGAGTATTTAAGACACTGGCACTCATGTCAATTGTTGGGCTAAAGCTGCCTTCAAATTACAAATATATACAATTCTTGCATTTTCTTCAGCAATAAATTAAAAAGGGCGTCTAGAGCACCCATGAGACCCTTGTATACCCCGCACAGGGCATGCTGGTTAAAAGTTCTGGTGTAAAGTGTTAAAGAAATTTTCATGCAAGTACTCCTTATGGCCAGATGTACAGTAGCATCACTAACTTACAGTATGATCCCCGCAGTGTGTTGTTGGATGTATGTTGAAAAGTATAGTACTTGAATGTAAGTATATTGAAAACTGGAAGTGGAACTCAGGATTTTAGGAGAATGCATGTGAAAGGAATGGTGGCCCTGAGGCAATCATATATGAGAGGGCCCCAATTCCAAATGGTTGAAAACCCTTGGTAACAGAAAAATTAAAACTTTAACAACTATCAACACAGCTACAAGCAACAAGAGGATCATATGTTAAAATGCATAAGGTTAAATTATCCAATCGGAAATTCTCCGGCTCTCCAAATGTGACTTCTGTTTGGATACAATATATTCATGCACTTGTTGATTGGGCTTTCTTGCTATGGATGTTTCTTTTTTAAAAGAAATTCACGGTCCAAATGATATCTTATCAGATCTAAAATATGCTTTACTACAGTGGTAAAATTATTAACCTCACAGAAACTAAATTACAGCCTGAAGGGTGGGGAGGATTGTGCTACTGTATGCAGTAGAATGCTTAATGAATTATCTGCCATGAAAAGTCTATATGACATATTACATATCTAACCCAATGAGCTGCAAATTGTTGGTGGGTCTGCTGTTTTTGAGAAAAATTGGAAAGACTGAAGGCTCGATTGGAATTAAATGGCCTACTGTACTTTATCTTGCCCACAAGCACTCCCCATAAAGACTGAAACAATTTCACATCAGGGAGACCGTGTTGTCCCGTGGTAAACCTGGTGACACCCCTTGAGGCACTAGTGAATCATGCCCTTGCTAATTGTCATTAATTAAAGGTAGATACAGTGGGGCATGCTGTACGTACAGTAGATAAAATGCTGTTATCCCACCTAGCTCTCCAGGGACTGAGGAGCCATTTTTAAAGTTGGGAAGGGGAAAGCTAGGGGGTGGGTGGTAATCAATGAAGCAGCCCAAAATGTTCAAGAAAATACTGAAAGCGTACACACACAGCTCAAAATGACAATTGCAGTTTAATGCAATCTCTGCTGAATTGCAGTATTTCCCATACAAGCCCAAAATTGTTAACATTTTATCCATATGTTTTTAGTAAAATTACAGGAGTAGTCTTCTCCTGAAAAAAAAAGGACACAAGCAGTTAATGGGTTGATTGTACCCATTATTGATTGTGCTGCTGATGGGTGCGTGGATATATATTACAAACTATGACCTGGGTTTCCAAATGTCGACAAAACCAAAAATGCTTAACCAATTCTGGAAACATTTCATAAATCAACAATAAAAATGTTAATTGTGCAAACATTTCAAGCAAATGACCTTGCAGTACATTTATTGAATGTCTCCACAAGGCAAAAAAGAGTGAGGGAGACAAACCATTATAGCAGTCTGAAAAATGGTAGCTGGATACACACATAAACACAGCGATACACTGCTGTCTCCATAAGGCTGACCTTATGGAGACAAATACAAAAGTGTGGAAATAATGCATAAATCACACTAAAAATACAGTATTAATAAAAGAAATCACTCAAAAATCACAAAATGCAGACTGCAGAAGTATAGTTTGCTACAAAATGCTGTTTGCAGCAAATTTAGAAGGCTTTTCCTTGTGGAGACATCCAAAATGTCTCCACAGTGAAACAGGTCTCCACAAGGCTTCTCTGTGATATGTTATCGTCTCCACAGGGCTACTGTCGTAAGTGCTCACTCACTCACTCACACACACACTCACCCACACACACACACACACACGGACACGTTTTGACCCCTCCCTCTGTTATGGACTTTTGGTCACCCTGGGGTACCCCACCATGGGTTAGGACTTTAGACTAGTAACTTGTGAAAATTAACTGTTACCATGGCAACCGTTGTTATTTCTGCTGGCATTGCCGAATGTAGCCCAACAGGTCAAGTGACTACAATATCTCATCCTCCTCACGGAGCGATGAGATAAAAAGTTAACGTTACTGTTTATTTGCGAGAATTCAAATTGCGGTGAGTAAAGAAGTAGGCCTGCCACGCAACTATAGCAGATACAGGCTACATAATGATTCTTATTTGTTTTTCTGGGCAATAGTCAAATAGAGAGGCAGGGCAGAGGGTGAGGGTCGCATACGAGAAAACCTCTATACACCAACGTTGCCCGAGAAGGAAATGGGTCTACAGTTCGCAAGCGCATGTCAGGATTTTGTGGTCGCGATGGGGAGACCGCAGGGGCCTGACAGGCACCTAAAGCACACTACCCATCCTTAAAAAGTCAAAAGTGTGGTACACGAGCGTACATTATCCCCCACATTATTAACTGCCTTTCCCCCACGGGCATAGCTAGGATGAAATTTTTAGGGGCGCTAGGTATCAAATGGGGGTCATGACATTGATCGCAGTCCTGGGGTCCTAAACGGAGGGGTGTCCCCGTCCTCTTTGAGATACCTTTGAATGGAAAGGTGTCCTTGGATGGAATCTGGTGCTATATTTTTCATCGTTTTAACTGAATTTATGTTCAAAATTATTTGTTGATTTCATACGTGTGCAAAATGAACACACATTTAGTTTTTCTTAATTCTTACACATATTATTAGCCTTAGGACACAAACAATTTGGGGGGCCTCACAAACATCTTGGGGCCAGGCCTCTAGGGAGCGTAGCTATCCTGTTCTCCCTCATCCCTCTCTTTTCCCTAGTGATCTAACGAAATACATGGAGTCTCATGTGGTAATTTCTTTCTACACTATTCAAAATTTCTGTAGAATTACAGAACAAAAAATAAAGAGGTACACAAAGAATACAGCAAGAGTGCTTCGCCAGAGGGGCATACCAACATGAAGGACTGAGCGGTGCTAAAGGCATCCTTGTGATGCGAGGCGGTCCACGTGTTGGGCTCTAGGGGCCCACCATAGGGCTTCTCCCCTGTGGAATTTGGGGAGAAGGCAAACCGGTTTTCGGGTATTAACAAAATTGTGACCCACAGAATTGAAGCATTTAACTAGCATATAACAAAAATGGGAAACCTCACATTACAGCATCGAATCAAAGGTGCATCTATGGCGGTCAATCCTGGCTCTCGTCACGTAAATTTGGAAAAAAATAAACCGTTGTATGTGATATAAAGGGTTGTGGATGCCTCAAAATTTTAATTTCACTGACCCACTCAAAGAATCCTATTTTGCTGAGGCTATAGTAAAATAACAGAGTGGCCTAGAGATGTGAGGCAGTTGAAAATTCCGACTGACCTACTGATTTTTCATCAAGATCTTCAATCTTACTAAGACTTGGAGTGAAAAGGAAGTAATTTATCTAGTATCGCAGCTAATTGAGCTGGTCAAAACGCTGGTCAAATTGGTATTTAAATGAGAAAGTATCAGTAATGTTTTGAACAAATAACGTTAGAATATTCAACAAATGAACGCGACTATTTCCTTTTGAGGGCTGCAGCACTTTTACCAAAAAATTTAATTCGACCGTGTCAAAAATTAACACACAGGCCTATTTTGCTCGAAAATAACATTTCTGCCCAAATGGGGAGGAGCTGGCTGCAGGCTCCAGCCTCTCTTCGCGCGCCTATGAATTTAATCGGATTCAGTGAAATCATCCCATTACACCTATGCAATAACTGGACACTAAATTAATCCTTATAAGACACCCCATTCCCTCATAGTGACATTCTTGCGCATTCCCTTGGCACTCCGAACTTAACCCCCCCCCCCTCACGCTTATGCTTGTCCCTCACAATAGAAAGTCTCCTGATGCACTGCGGACAGATGCACATTATACCGTCCGTGCGGTAATCACTTTTTGCCGTATCAATGTGAACAGTTATACCGGATTGCCGTTACCGTTGCCGTTGCCGCATCGTTTGCCGTTGCCGTTGCCGTTACCGTTGCCGGACAAGTGTGCACGTAGCTTACGCTTGGCCCTCACAGTAGAAAGTGTACTGATGCACTGACAGATGCACATTATACCGTCCGTGCGGTAATCACTTTTTGCCGTACCAATGTGTACACTTTTACCGGATTGTCGTTACCGTTGCCGTTGCCGCAGCGTTTGCCGTTGCCGTTACCGTTACCGTTGCCGGACAAGTGTGCACGTAGCTTTACTTTTGTTCACTAAAGTAACGGTGGAATGCTGTAACAAATTTATTCACCAATGCAAACATATCCCATCTCGTTCAGTAATGTAGTAGTTTTTAATATTTTGTCTGCACTGGTTCCGCCTACTTTTCTTAAATGTTTTGCTCACTTCTCACAGCTGCCAGCACCACATGCTGCTAGAATTGAATAGGACATTATTTTTAGCCAACATTACCCGAGAAAAGGCTTTTTCCCGGGTGAAGCTTATCTCTATAATTGCAACACTTAGGCTAATCCCTTTCACAAACGAACTTGCTCTATTGACCAAACAGTCTTTAAAGGGGTTCAAACCCTTTAACTTTATTGATCTCAAGATACCTGAACAGGAAGTTCTCTGATAGATTCTGGATTAAGAGTGGTCAATTAGAGATGGCTACAACTTGCTATTCGTTTCTAGTGTCATGAGAAATTTAAGTGCTTTAAAATTATCACCATGAAAGTGTTAAAAACAACACTTTTGGTGCTGATTTGCACTTGAGTTTTTAGAATGTACTGATCGATACGACATAATACATAGAAATGTCAGTATATTCGGAACTTTTTTCCCTTAGAGATGGATTCATCATCGTCATCGTCATCGTCATCGTCATCGCCATCGTCATCATCATCATCATCGGTACATTGCAGAAACCCGCATGGCATAAACGCAACGGAGTGAAAGAGGGAGCTTCTAGCAAGATGTCAGATGACACCTGAAAATTTTCAGGGTCTTCGAGTTAGCTTCCTCATCAGTTAACTTATTCCAATCAAGTATAGTTGATGGAAAGAAGGAAGACCTATATTGAGGGGTTCTGCAATTAATGTATTTAAGAGATTTATTGTTTTAACTGGCCTGGTTTTCGATTATATTGAAATAGGTGGAATCTTTATATTGGGTAGGTTTACACTTAATTAAAGGGAATAAGCAGTCACCTCATCCTGAAATATATGCTATTACAAATCACCTTGACTACCCCATAAAGGTGACTTTCATAATGTTCCCAAACATGAATGTGAAAGAAAATCATTCTGCATGAATTTAGCAATCTAGAAACAAAAATACTGTTACATGATAACAGCCATTCATAAATTAAGATCATGGGGTATATCAAACTGGGTTAACCGCATTTTACCTTTAATCACTATAAGTATATATAACCAGGGTTGGGAAGTAACGAGTTACAAGTAACGCCGTTACTGTAACGAGTTACATTTTGTGTAACGGAACCCTGTAACGAGTTACATTTGCATTTCAGTAACGGAGCAAGTAACTAGTTACAATTCTGTGTAAAAGTAACTGTAACGGCGTTACATTTGGGTCCCGTTACTTTCCCGTTACAAATAGTCAAAATGACCACAAATTGCATTTTCTTTGAGCTAATAACAGAATAACAGAAAATTTTCAAATTGATGACACTTTGGTAGTAAAATGTAAAATTATTTTCGATATAGGCTATTTATCATTCATCGCTATTATCGACGTCGCCCTCACCGACATCAAATTTTATTCACGATTAGAATCAGAAGTTGATATTAGATGCACACGCTGCAGGCTTACAGGCCGGGCCACTTGATTGTCTATTGAACCAGGGAGTTGTCAAATAGCAACTCCCTGATTGAAATAAGTTTAAAATTGATCTGTATGTCAAAATACTTATTAGACAGATCAATGCTTATTATCCATGAGACCGATTTGTGCGATTATTTGAAAAATACTGAACGGTCCTCTAAGGCTCAGCTGACTTTATGTATTCTAAGTAAAGTCAGCTGGGCCTTGGTTTACTCATATTGTCCTTTAGAGGACACAGTGGAGACAGTGTACCGTGAGAAACGGGTTGGCCCATGGGCATTCAAATACCAGCTTACTTTGAAAGTTTAATCATTGCCTCTTGAGACGTTAGGGCTGGACCCGTGTTCACCCTATCCGAGTCGGAGCTAACTGCGATTCTAGATTCCCGAATCTTTCCGAGCATGGTACTACTCAGGATCCTCAAATTTCTGCCAGTTTGTTTTATATCGACACAATGTGAAACTTGAAATTTATGGGGAAATATCACTTAGCCCAACCTTAGCGGTGAGGTTTTAAAATTTTACTGCTAACAAATGTATTCATCCTCTTATTATACCATATTTATGCTCTTGAGGGGTGAAGACTTTACTGCTGAAACAACGCTCTTCCCCTTTCCGGCATAGCCGCTAACCTCTCTAAATTAGCCGACTGTGTGATGGGAGTATAAAGATTTCAACCCTCAAAGAAGTACTTTGGTAACTGGAAAAGTTTTGGTTATAACCATATTCCTCTAACAAATAGTTTGCGTAAGCTCCGACACAGTATCATGATTCGCTGCTTCATGTTGAGCATTAGGAGCCTCTGCGACAATGCCCATTGAAGATCAGCTAGCTTCATTGACTTTCTTTGGGGAACACCTACGGATAACCGGCACAAATGAGGTGTCGGTCGTCTCATGTGCCCCCGTCTTACTATCTAATTATGCCCCCCCCCCCCCCCCTCCATTTCAGGTACCGAGGTACCGTATATTCACCTTGAAGTAACGAGTTACTTTTGAAATGTAGCTAGTTACTTTTTAGTCAAAAGTAACTGTAACTAGTTACTTTTTCAACATTGTAACTAGTAACTGTAACGAGTTACAATTTTACGGAATTAACTGTAACTATAACGAGTTACTTTCAAAGCGTAACGGGAACAACCCTGTATATAACTAATCAAATCACCGTTAGGGATCTTTTATAAACATTTTCCGTGATCTTTTCGATAACCAGATTCTTATTTAGACTTACTTAATCCATAACTAACTTACGACATCAAAGGGGCACAAGAAATAGTTCTTGTGACATAAATTATACCTATACACGTACGCAACATATCTGTCTTGAAGGACGTATGGACGTCAGTTCTTTCGAGGCCACAATGTAGCTGGAAACTTGCAAAGGTGAGTTAATTGTTCCTGATAAACTCTAGCCGGTTTCCGTCATTATTACATGGTTTTTTTTATTATTATTATTATTATTATTATTATTATTATTATTATTATTATTATTATTATTATTATTATTATTATTATTATTATTATTATTATTATTATTATTATTATTATTATTATTATTATTATTATTATTATTATTATTATTATTATTATTATTATTATTATTATTATTATTATTATTATTATTATTATTATTATTATTATTATTATTATTATTATTATTATTATTATTATTATTATTATTATTATTATTATTATTATTATTATTATTATTATTATTATTATTATTATTATTATTATTATTATTATTATTATTATTGTTATTATTTTTTTTTATTTTTTATTTATTTATTTATTTTTGTTCTAAGTAAAACTTTTGCTGCAGAACCTCTTCAACAGTACGCCCCCTTTCACTTGTTATTCATTGTATGCAACCTTTCACTTGTTTCTCATTATGCTCAGGATCAGACTCGCCGGATAACAACTCGCAGCTCCGAGGGTTAGTCCATCGGCTTTTAATCCATCGGCTTTTGAGCGAAATGCCAGGATTTTACTTTCTGATCGAGCGCCATGATCTTACTTAGGTTTCCCGGGAATCCCCTGTTGCAAAATCATGCTTGAACATTACTAACAAAGATTTCCACTTTATGAAAATTGACTTAAAATCATCAAACGATCTTGGTCAGGCAAGCAGCCAGGAACTGTAACAAACGCCCCCCGATGTAGCTTATAGAAGGAATTTAGAGAATAATGGGATTTGATATAAAGGAAGGCAAGAAAAATGAGGGAAATATTAAGGTCAACTTTAACAAATTGTTAACTAAAAAGAAATTAAATCCATTGCCTAAGTGGTCACGGTGTCACGATATAGCGAATAGAGCAATACTCTGGCATACGAAAATATTTGTACATTTGACAAATACCGAAGGGATCCTTCTATTTTAAAGATTTTTTTTTCAAATTTGAACATGTTCTGAGTGTAGCTTTGAAATTTCCAAGAAAACTTAAAGTTCCGTGAAGGAAATTAGATTTTGGTATGTGGAAACAAAATAAATTGTAGGAGGCCGGTTGAGTTCAGTTACTCATAACATCTTTGGTTCAGTTGTTTTCTCGAGATTTAGACGAGACAAAAGATTGATCCACCTGTTTTGTCTTTGGTTTCGATAAGGTTACAGGTTATTTCTTCGTTTCTCGAGTTTATGAACGTTAGTAGGCTAGTTTTGTGTTTCTCTAAGGAAATGAATTATACTAGGCCGAGCCTAATACAATTTTCAGCCGCGATACTGCAGGTTTACGTGTTACAGCCTTGGCCAATATGATATACTAACAGCCTACACTACAGTAGGCCTAGGAATTTGCAGCACGGGGGATTTGCGCAAGAATATGAATTTTGAAGTTGCTAGCCGTGCAAATTTACAACAGCAACCGTGCAAACTTGTTGGCAGCAACCACACAAGTTGCCTGGGAAAGGCAATTTCCTGCAATGTTGGAGATGGTTTTGTCCAAAATTTCCTCAGTATGCGCCACGCCAACCGATGGTGGTAGATTGTACAGTATCGACTGCGCAGTTCTCTCGGCCATTATTAAAATCCCCCGTGCACCATTACAAGCTTTCCAATCTGCCCCCCCCCCCTCAAAGTTTTCAATGAAAGGTCTTGCACTGGAGGAGGAAAAATTATGAGACCAGCCTTTTTGGAATACAAATATAGGCCAAGGCCTAGGCAGGGAAAAAAAATGCAAAAATCCACAATTTTGCATGATCTAGGCTATGATCTACAGTAACATAGGCCTAGAGTGACTGAATAGGCTAGGCAAAAATTTTACCCCCTCCACTTAGACCCCTCCCCCAGACCGGTGAAACTCCAACATCGATATGCCCCCAAATTGGTTAAATGGCCAGGGTGCATTCCATGCTGTTGACATTTGTTGACAAATGTTGACATTTGTGGTGATACTGTGGTGACGATAGCTAGGCGTCACCAATGCACAGTACTGCTGTAGCCTGTAGGGGCCATTAACTAACCACCAGGGTGCATTCCATGTAAAGCCTACGCCGAAGGTACGCCGAGGTTTTCGTGACCGTACGCCGGGATTTTCTGTACTGTGCACATACAGTGCATGTACATAGCAATCCATAGGCGTGCGTACATACGTACAGTATACATGTACGTGATACGTACATAGTCACCATACATTGGCAATGCACGTACAGGTATATAGTATACACACATTATAGCTAAGTCAGAGGCAATCCGTAAGCGATTGTACGTACTGTACGTATGGGTTGTTTTACAATCAGGGTACATCAGGTGTCTCACAGAAGGCAAAAAATGAAGTTGTTTATTTTTCTTTAGTATGTACTTTGTTGTGTTGCAGACAGGTCAAATTCAAGATTTTAAAAGTGTAGAGGCATCAAGTATCCATAATTTTATTTTATACAACTTTAAATATCTATGATCTAAAATTTGGCTCCTGGGACATGAAATTATCTAACTACACACATCACATTATTCTCTTGCTTAGAGTGAGTCTAGATGACATTGTTTTAAAAAAAAAATGATGTGTAATGAAAATACAACTCAGTATTCTGAAGTGTGTGGCATATCTATTTGCCTACACAGAAGTTTCTGTTTGTCTGTACATGATAGGGGTGAAATAGTTTTATGAAGTTTTCAATTCTGAAACATTAGTAGTGGTAACAGCAGTTCTGTTTCAATGTGCTGATAACCATAGTCAGTCTACTTCTACACACCAATTTTCAAAACACTATGTTCAGCAACAGTCTAGATACTTGATGTCAAAATTATCAGTCGGAGAGGACATGTTGTTTTCGGAGAGGACAATTTGTTTGACACAGAAGGGAGTGTGTTAACAGGGTTCTTGAGCCTAATTATTTCATAGGAATTAATGCCATGTTTGATAAGTGGAAGATGACAAATGAAACTTGTGCAATTCAAATTTCTGGATAAAGTACATAGCCTTTTCAGTATTAAATGTTTTCATTTAATGTGTAAGTGACTGATAACAGGTGGTACCATAAGAAGGTTCTGAAACATCAGGATAAGTTCTAGAAGTTTTATTCTAATTATTTCAATAAACACACTGAAATTGGTTGCTTCTGAGTCCCCTTTTTTGCAAAACACTATACCTAAAAGCCAGCTATATGATGTCAATATACTGTAACCAGTCAGAGAAGATTCCTCATTGTCGGAGAGGACACTTTTTTGACATGCTCACGGTAAATCAGTAACTGCCTATGATTTACTGTATTATTTCATAGTACCAGCAATAGTGCAATATACATAACAAGGGAAAGTTTCTCATATTTTCTGTAACATTACAATGCATTAATATAGTTAACAATGTGAAAAAGCTCATTTTAAGTCAACAGTGGTACAGCCGACTGATTCACTCAGTACATACACTACACAGAATTGTGATAGGTATGTCAGTACATGCAGTAGGAAATAACACAACTGATTATAAATACAAATGAAGAAAATAAAAGAAAGTGTTTGGAAGTTTTGGTTTGTTACTCCAAGATCCCCTGTTGTGAATTTTTGGAGAGGTTTTTTTCTTTTGACATGAAATTTGACCAATTATTATTTTAGACTTTTTAAAAATGTTTCTGATTCAACCTTAATAACAACTTGGAAAGCAACTATGGAAACATGTTCTAACAAGTATTGTAGCCATGCATTTTTAGAATACTGTGTGCTTGCCGTATGACAATATACTTCTAAAAGCAATCAAAACACTTTGGTTTGGCTGAGGTACAAACATTTAAGAGACCATGTTATTAAAAGGGTGGTCCAACCATACATTTACCTGTGACATGTTTTATAGTGAGTAATCCAATCATTCTAGTGAAACTTCGATAAAATTTCAGTTTGTTGATTTTGAGATACTTCCAGTTAAAGATACCCCATTTTCCTCTCACAACTGAACTTGAAGCAAGCAGGATTGACATCATCCCCGCACATTGATAAAGCAGTTTTTGCTTTTCTGTAATGCACACTCCCAGTTTAGTACTTCAAAATTTAATGCCATCGTTAAATGCATGGGGGGGGGGGGGGTAATATTTTTAAACCTTCACATACCCTGTTGTTGGACTGACCTCTACTGATTTCAAGGTAAAAAAAAACATTCTGGTATCCATTATAAACACAGAAAACTAAAAAACTTTTCCCCAATGTGAGGAGATGTCACTCATTGTATTAAGTTAGCCTGCCAGTGTCAATATCTGAATTGGTTAGAAACTGAGTCGTAAAACCACATCTAACTCAAGAACCATACAGTACACTGGATAGATCTTTTACCAAAATGGTAGGAATTAACAGTCCTGAAAACGTATCAAGGCTAAATTTGTGGCTGGACCACCCTTTTGACCTCTATGAAAAATGTCATAATGTTTAACTGCAGGTCATGAAAATCTTCCTGAACCTGGTTAATGTGTGTGTGTGTGTGTGTGTGGGGGGGGGGGTTGAGGGGTTCACCAATGACAGTCGAAATCTCATCCTTGGGTAAGCAATCAATTTCATCTTTGTTTAGGCCATACTGTACAAAGCAGTAGGGCAGGATCGCTTAGAGTTGACCTTTCCATTGTTTTAAGTTTCATTATCTGGGTGGATTAATTGCCAGACAGGAATGCAAAAACTGCGATTTTTCAGACATCTGAAAAATATGGATTCATATCAGTATGTGCCTCATAGTTGTTGTGTGTGACATTCATAGCTCTCGGGTACTGTAGTCCCTAGGAGTTCAATTGAGTTGGTTTGTCCATTTTTGTTAGAGAATTTTACTAGGTTCAGAATGTTAACCTAGGACCATATTGATGGAAATATCTGAATGTGTCAAAATGCTTGTCCTCTCCGACATTTAAGAAAAAGGTACTCATGGCATTGAATCTATCAACTAAGAAAGCAAGAAGAATCACTGCTGATATCAATGGTTGCCAAAATCTGCACAGCTAGGCTACATAAACTAAGTAAAACAAAAACAGGGTAAACTTAGTCTTTAATACCATACACTTTTGTGTTAGTTCGAAGATGATGTACATAAGAATACCCAGAAACATGACTGTCTCTTGGACATATCCCCCAAAGCCTACTTAATTAACCATGTTCTAGTTTAAATTACTACACCATATTCAATGGAGAGCCCTAATCATACTAAGGTTAATTTTGATATAAATCTGCAAATATGTATCCCCTGGAAAACGTCATCTCTGATTTTCGGAGAGGACATACTTTTTGACATACATAATGTTTTAAGTAAATTTGAGTGAAGGAGATGTAAGTATGCATTTGTGATGGAACAATGTTAGTACTTTTAGTACCAAAAGTGGGAGCTCAAGTGCTCCTGTTTCCTAAACAGAAACGTAGGAATACCATTTTTGTCGGAGAGGACACTTTTTGACGGAATTGAAAGTCTCAGTGTTGAAACTGGTTCCATATCTCAACTGAAGGAGTGAACATAATATCAATACTACATGTTTGTAGGATACAAATTACTGATTTGTGAGGCAACATTTTTTTTTAATTGGGCCATATATCTGTCAGCTTAACTTCCATGATTTCGGAGAGGACATATTTTGACGGAAAATACCACCTCCTTTTCATGCAGTTTTTCATTTATTAAATTTGTTTCAATCATTGAAAGGTGTAGGCCTTTGAACAACCTTGTTGTAGTTGTAACTTCCAAATCAGTACTTTCTGTCAAATTCTTTTCTGTATTAGTGATTCATCTGGTCAAATGTTTGCAAAATTCAAATGAGACGGTGGAATTTGCCAGAAATGACACTATGCGGAACTATTTTACCCCAAATTGTGCTTTAAATACATTTAATTTACTATTGTAGACAGTACATATACTGAACTTTTACTTAGTGTGGTTGGTCTTAATATCAAGTGTATGTATTTTTAGTATGGGGGCAATAAAGTGAATTTCTGGTCGACGTACCCTGATTGTAAAACAACCCGTATACACATGTACGTAATGCATACACAATTCATTAGCAATACAAGTAGGCCTACAGGTATATATAGCACAGTACTGTGCGTGAACATACTAGCGGGAGTTGACTGAATCGGCCCGCCGGTATGCCGGGAGTACCGTTTGCCTGCTGCTACGCTGGGGAGTACGCCAACTATGCCGGCAATCCTCAACTTACTGCATTTTGCACGCTGACAAAGGCTAGTTTTTAAGTCGCCACGCCGACCGAAATCGTATGGCCATGCCGAAGATCTTCGGCGTCGGCCATGCCGAAGATCTTCGGCGTATAGTGCACTAAATGCACACTGGACTAACCAACTGTAAACTGTGTAAACTGTTTTGGGGACTTGTAGGGATTCTGGTAATTCTTCTTTAGTTAGTGATGTTGTCTTCTCTGAAGAGTTGGTTTGTAATAAGTTGAAGGGTTTAAAAGCTGGTAAGGCCCCTGGGCCTGATGGGATCCACCCTGCCATTCTCCATGAATGCTCCGAGATTTTGTCAGTTCCTCTTTGCATTATTTTTCAGAAGTTTCTGGATTCAAACTTTGTACCTGCTGACTGGCGGATTGCTAATGTTACTCCAGTTTTCAAAAAGGGGGATCGGAGCTTGCCTTGCAATTATAGGCCAGTCAGTTTAACCAGTGTTGTGTGCAAAGTTATGGAATCTGTAATCAAGGATTGTTTGCTTAAATATCTTTTAGATAATGGGTTACTCAATCTGTCACAGCATGGTTTTTTACCGAGTAGATCTTGTGTTACTAATTTACTTTAGCTTTCTTGAGGATGTTTCCTTATCTCTTGACTGTGGTCACAGTGTTGATGTCATTTACCTTGATTTTTCAAAAGCCTTTGGTAGGTAAAGTTCCATTAGGTAGACTTATGGTTTAAAAACTGCATAGGTTAGGCATCAAGGGCAGTTGTGCTGACTGGATAAATTCATGGCTCAATGGTAGATCTCAGAGAGTTGTTGTTTGAAATGGTAATTTCTCTTCTTGGAATGAAGTTACAAGTGGAGTTCCACAGGGAACCTTTTGTTCTTGGCCCTCTTCGTTTCTTAATTTTCATCAATGATATTGATAGCTCTCTCACATCTACAGTAGTATTAGTAAGTTCGCTGATGATACTAAGCTCTATAGGAAGGTTAGTGATAAGGATGATGCCTCATTACTGCAAAAGACTTGGATAGGTTATTTTCATGGTCTAAGACTTGGCGAATGTCTTTTAATGCAGATAAGTGCAAAGTCCTTCACTTTGGTCCTAAAAATTTCAGCTATGATTATAACATGAATGGTAGTATTCTGAGTGATGTGACTTTTGAGAAGGATCTGGGTGTAGTTATTGTAGGTGATTTAAAGCCATCTAGACAGTATGCAGCTGCTGCTGCTGCTAGGGCTAATAGGGTGCTTGGATTGATCAAGAGGAATTTCAGTAGTTTTAGTAAAGAAATTGTACTAAATCTGTATTTAGCAGTTGGTATTAAAGTGTACCTAAAGTCTGAAAATTCAAAAATACATATTACAGAGCATGAAAACTGAATTCCAATGGTCCAATTCCCATCTTCACAGGACTTTCTTAAGCTGAGATATAAAATGTTGAAGTTTGTTCACTCTATTTAAAAAGGTAGATTGCGCAATAATTTGTGATGTCATTGTTGTAGTTACTCAAATTACAATCTTTGTATTTCTTTGTTTTTCTGAAAGCCACCGCACCTTGTGCCAGAATGTGATCGTGTTCTTACTGCTTTGGGGTGACTTGACTATATAAGCCCTTTCTGTACAGCATGTCATGCAAGAAAACAGGAAGCGGTCAAGGTCATATAAACATTTTCAATTTTAAAAGAAAACAAAGCATTTAATGTGAGTTGTACAACAAGAATGTCAAAAATTATTGCACAATGAACTGTTTAGATTTAATTGAATAAATTTTAACATTTAATATCTCAGCAATGGAATAAGCTATGACAATGGGAGTTGGATCAATAAGATTAATTTTGTAACCTCTAAAATATATATTTTTGAATTTTTAGACTTTAGGTCCACTTTAATTAAGACCCCACCTCGACTATGCAGCCCAGGCTTGGAGTCCCTTCTATGAAAAGGACAAGCTTCTTTTAGAGCAAGTTCAGAGGAGAGCCACTCGCCTATACCTGAGGTGAGACACCTACCTTATCATGTTAGACTTAAGCATCTTCGGCTTACCACCCTGGAGTTGAGGAGGATTAGGGGGGACATGCTTCAGGTGTACAAATTTCTCTCTGAAAGGAATCCCTTGTCCTCTTGCAATTATTTAAAGGTTCAATGTAATTCTTGGGTTCGAGGCCATTGTAAGAAGCTAGTTAAGAATTTTGCAAGGCTTGACATTAGGAAGTTCAGCTTTTCTCATAGAGTTGTTAACGAGTGGAATAGTCTGCCTAAGTGGGTAGTTAACTCCACATCTGTGCACTGCTTTAAGGTTAACATTGACAAGTTCTTCCATAAGTGTGGTAGAATCTAATTGTGCTGGGCTCGTTTGGTGTTGGTTGGTTCTTTGTTTTCAGTTAAGGTTGTATGGACTTGAGGGCATCTTATGGGGCCTTAGCACTCCTTTGCCCTTTAACCTGTTATGTTATGTTATGTTATGTTATGTGACGCTGTGATTCCATGTTTGTTATAACAAACATGAAAACTGTGATGGTCAAGCTTTCTTGCCAGAATTATGATAGTTGCATGGTCATTCAATGAAAATTAATGGGCAATTCCACGGTAACGCCGTGACGCTTTGGAAGCAAAATTCACATTTCAAATGTAAATAACAGGGAGACCTTTAATGTTGGGAACAAACTTTTATTACATTTCTACTACTACTATCACAAAGTTAATCTGGAAAACTATTTTTCTTCAAAAAAAGTGCACTAAGTATAAAAATATGAATATTAATGACTGAAAAGGACATGCATTTTCTGGCCACTCGCAAACTGTCAAAACCCTGTGAAGTTAAAGGACTTTTTACAGTTTCTTCACATTAAATACATTTTGTAGACTGTTATCTACAACAGTATGGTGAAATATAAAATAAAAAATTATGATTATGGTAGATATGATAAGATATAAAACAAAAGTCTGGTAACGCCGTGACGGTAACGCAGTGACCATAGCCTTACTATATGGGAAACACATGTTAAAAAAATTTAGTTAATAAAGCTCATGGGAAATGGTGATGTTGATAGTCAGAATGTTTTAATTCATCTAGATTAGTGTTTGCACGGGTAACCCGTATACCCGGGTACCCGCCCGATGGTTCTGTTACCCGGTTCCAAATTTACTACCCGGTTCCAAAAAAAGTGTTGCCTGCGAAAAAATTATCCAGTATGTTTCATTTTCCCAGAAGATTGAACCATTTATTAACTTTTTTTTGAAAAAAGCACCATGCAAAGAGATTTAAATCACAGCTATAAATTATTTCAGAGTTTTTCTAAAGAGTCTTTCTCATACAGCGGAATTATTTCTCCCGACATCGCTTTAATTGCGATCCCAGTCCGTTATTTCTACAAAACTGATCTAGGTTAGGCGTAAGTCCGAATTCCACGGTTGCGTGCGCCGCCTACATACGTAATGAATAATGCTCGGTATATAAACTGAGCTTATATAGGGCCAGGGTTTCTGCCAAAGGGGGGATTTGTCTCCCCATTCTAGAAGAAGGTGGGTAAAATCCCCCCCCCCCTTTTCATTTCCATAAAAATTAAAAAAATTGTCCATATCTTGGTTTCTTACTTAAGAAGAGGACACCTTTGCAGCAATATTTGGACTTTCATTTGTAAATGGCCTTTAAAATCCTTCAAAATGCACCTTATAGGGGTCTTGAAGCAAGCTTTTGTCCCCCTGAACCCACTTGTAACTTTAGCCAGGGACAGCATCAATTTGGACTAGGGGTTTGTTAGCAATTAATCCCCCCCCCTTTTTGGCATTTCTGGCGGAATCCCTGAGGGCCCATTCCCCAAATGTGCAAAACGTATGCCGATATATGTGAAAAGCATCACAAGGTCATCATTAGTACGTAGTAGCTTGTTCATAAGATTCTGATCGGCCGTTGGCCCGTGAAAAATGAAATAAGCTAGAGTCGACCCTCATGTGTGATACAAAAACCGGAATAGCAACTTCCTGAAATTTTGAATCAGTTAATTAATTTAGCGTTCAAAACTTTTGTTTAAAAGTCGGAATTTTTCATTAAGCCCCACCCCCTCCCATCCCCGAAAATATCTGCTCAAATTAATCTTGTATCCTCTCCCGTCCTTGCGAGTGTGTCACATTAATTACAGTTACCTCGGGATGTAGATAGGGCTTTGTTGTTCAAAAAAGGTTGACAGCCTAACAAGAGTCACAAAAGCCAAAAGTAGGCCTAGGCTATATTTCGCACTTGGTTAGTACCTCGAGTATTCCAAAAAGAATAAAACGTATCTCTCTTTACGGTTAAAAGTGCCACTAAATCCAAATCAACCCTATAACCATGTGTGAAAAACTAAGATAAGACTATTGACACTGTAAATATTCATGAAAAGGTGCGGACCAAACCATGCTATCACATTTAATGGGCACCAAAATGGCGCTCGCGGGAAGTAAGTTTCTGATAGATTGAAGAGTGCCCGGATGTCGGCGGCCGGTTATCTAGCTAGCTATGTATACCGTTCGTATATATGGGTGAGCATGCCGCATTCTCGCTGTTAACACGAGCAGTGCAAGCACCGGTAGAATGTACAAAGCTTGTCAGTGAAAGTTTCACAACATGTGGCACACGTAGGACATGCGAACATCGTTTGTTTACATAATTACGTCATTTGTTTACATGATATACGGACGTGAAAGAGAATAACCTAGCTGCGTCGAGGCCTCTGATTGGTTAAAATTTCTATGTCTTAAATGTCTTCTTCTTCTTCTTCTCGTGTACTGGCAGGGCTCTAAAAAAAGGTAGAGCATATGAGCCAGAGGTGTGCGGGGAGGGGATATGACTTAATCAAAATGTAAATTATGCTTGAACGAATTTATACTACTTGCATTGACAGTCCCTTCAGGTAACATATTCCACTCCTTTATAGTTCTTGGGAAAAAGGAGTATTTGTAAGCATTAATACGACACGCAGGTTGTTGGAAGTTTTGCGTGTTCATTCTCTAAACAGCTTCGAGTTTAGCTTGCTATAAGCGTCAGAAAATGTCTCAAAATACAATCTGAGAAACTGATGGGATGATGTAAAGTACTCATTCTTCTTAATTGGTTATTTTTTATATGGTTTCTTTTATTGTCAATTTTCAATTTGAAACGAAACGGCACGATTTTGTTGTGACAATTTTAGTCTCCGTTAAATGGTCGCTACCTCTTCGATTACGGTGCATTTCAGGCGTGTGTTATGAAAATCTGTGCCTATCAAAATTAGCTGCTATTTTAAATCACTCTAATTTCAGGTAACGGGTACCCGCCGGGTACGGCGATCGGGTACCCGGTTCCAGTTTTTTGTACCCGTGCAAACACTAATCTAGTGTAGATATGAGTAATTTGGATATTTTAAGAAATATTTGCATACAAATTTAGTCTTTCTCTGTATTTATGCTGCTTCTCTGCATTAGACTGCTTGACCATTTTGGATTGTAATGGTGGTGTACAGTATGCTATATTGTACTGTATTGTATGTATGATTGATTGTCCTGCTGCTATGCTAGTTGCAGATTTTCTTCCATCCAAATTCTTTATAGATGCTTCTCATGCTAAATGGTGTACAGGGAGTGTACCATGGATTGACTTGGTTACAGCGCTCTGTTCCGACGTCTCTATTTTCTGACTTATGAGGTTAGTGTTGGGATAAGGGTTAGGTTAGATCTAACCTTTATCGTAACACTGACCTCAGTGTAGACTAGTCGGAATATAGAGACATCATAACAAAGAGATGTCGGAATATGGAGGTGTAACCAATTGACTTTATGCTATATAAATAGGAAATACTGTTGCTAGTCCCATCAGAGCTACATAACTGAAACAAATTATCTAGCAGACCATCATAGGTTCTGAGCATAATAGGCAGATTACCATAACAAAAGAAAAGGTCCAGTGGTGCATTTCCTGCTTGTACCATCATAAAAGGGGGCCCAGAAAGTTGACAAAAAATCATTATCATACAGTAGGATGTTGTTGCTTAAGTACCAGCAACCACAGTGACAATAATTGTCAGTCACCATACAGTAAATAAATGCCGGTCACGGCGTTACTGTCATGGCGTAACCAAAAAAGTAATAATATCTTAAGTTAATAATATAAGTAGTAATATCTTTAATTGGTATACAGTAATTAATTAACAGTGAGAGATATTATAACTTCAGTTGTACCGTAGGCCTGGGTGGGTGTGATTTGCATTATAAAAATTATTCCACTCCAATTTGTGTATCTTACACAAAATTAAAAATTGTCATATTTAGGGTAACGCCGTGACATAATGAGACAACTTTGATTAGTTGCTCGTTAGTGTGGAAGACATTGCTAAAATCATAATTTGATTTCATATGTGGTAAATATATGAAAATAACTCCATGACAGAGTATGAATCAAAACAAAGATCTCATTGCAGTTGTTGCCAGAAAGTTTTTTATTATGCCATATTTTGTGAAAATATTGACACTTTGATTTCTGCTAATTAATTATGCATGGAAAAGAGTGAATTTTGCTTTTTTTTTTAGGAAAAATTATTTTTATTGGAAAATTCAAACTTTTAGCTTCAATCTGATACCAAGTTTACTGATATTGGAGAATTTTTAGAATTTGGTGGTCATGTCCACTTTTGCGTGGAATTGCCCTAATCTTTCTTTTATTTTTTTTCCTAAATATTATTTCTTAGTTTGTGTGGTAGTACAGTATCTTGTTACCAAGTTGTCATCAGTGGTGCAAGTATCATAAGTATGTAGGCCTAGTATCAGGTATTACATTTGTTAATGTACTGAATCGAATACGTACGTAGGGTTGGGCGATATTGACTTTTTCACCATCGCAATAACAAAACAAAATTTATCGCGATAATTCGATATCCATGACAATTTTCATAAAGACAATTTCCCTTCAAGTTCGCTGCCGTGCTCAGTTAGAATATTGAAACGTCAAGTAATCATGAGTCATATTTCCCCGTCTTGCCGTTTTGCAAATCCTACAGGGTTCTAATGATTGCTGCATGAAAAGTAAGAAGGGTAAAATATTGCTGCCGCACCCCTAACCTATTTTATTTCTTCTCAGTTTACACCGTAAATCATAGCTTAAGTCTCTCACAGAGTGAACTATTAAGGCATCTCCTTGGCTATTTCACATGATCCTGCCGTGTATAACCTACACAACACAGCGTGAAGGCTCACACGTGTTTGTTTTTAAGTGTTTTAGTATCATGCAGTAGTACAGTAGGTAGTGCATGCACGCACTGTATATCTCTATGTAAATATCTGTTGGATACTGTGCGTGAATCAGTGGAGCTAGTATTGTACCGTACCCTTCCTTGAGTCGACTACGTACATACAACATACGAGTCAAGTACGGAATCAAGCGTGTCAAACTTTCATGCACAGATCATGGGGGCCACTTTTTAGTCACCGTCATCGCTAAAATCATAAATAAATGCAGGCGCGGATCCAAGGGGGGCTTCCCCGGCCTCAGCCCCCCCTTTTTCGCCACGTAATAACAAATATGCAAAAATTAGCAAAATGTTAATCCAGGAGAATATTCAAGGGGGCTTTCAGCCCCTCCTTTTCGAAATTTCTGGATCCACGCCTGAAATATACGAGCAGTACACTTTCACATCACACAAATAAACATGCATGTTTTTGTAAAAAGCCCCCATCATTACTAGTACAGGGCCATTCCAAGTCACAGCATTTGCAGAAATTTTGGTGGAAAAGCTCCCCATATGGATCATGAATGGAATAGTAGTATTCTGAAAGTATTTTTCCCTAAAATGTCAAAAGATATCTCTCTTCTGAATTTCACAAATCTTCAATTCCACCCCCTGTGCTATGAACAATAATTGTCACGTAAGTCACTCAGAGAATTGCAGTTTTTCAAGTTGATTAACTAAAGGTGAGAATCCTGTGAAGTGTTAGGCAGGAAGGGATAATCAGGTTTAGGACTGGTAAAAGAAAATAATAGTCTACGTAAAACAGGTCAAGTTGAGTTCTTAGAATTTATTCATGAGACAGTACAAACAGATGTTTGTCTTCACGTAAGTCACAAACAGAGGCATACCTACAGTATAGTATACTGTAGAGTACACTACAATAGTTGACTCCCAATAGGTTACTTTTTTGTAACTCAGTGTATCAGGTAATTATATTCCATAGGATGTTTCAAAGAGGAGTGGGAGTCCATCCCCTGCAACTCTTGAGAAATCCTTGTAACTACAGTACTGTAAAATGGCTTTGATGAGAATTGTGATGATTGTTGGCAAAGCAGAACTATACTCAGAAATATTCCATGAAGTGATTTTTATGAACATATTTCATTGCACAGCATCCCTCAAAAGCTAGTACAGACCAGACAGCCCTTTTTCCTTCCCCTCTTAGTGTACATCAAAAGGATAGTCAAATACATACTGTAGTGTTTTGTTCTGGTGCCTGCTACTGTACTAAAATTATGTGAAAGTGGTATCTAAAATCTTATAATGGAATGTTCCACAGTTTAGAAAACATGATGAAGGTGTACTGTGCACTGTGTTCAGCCACTACAAGACCTCCGAGTGTAAAGCAGCAAGCTTTATAGATATGTACAGTAGCAGTTTAAATTTGTTGGATGTGTTTTAAACTAAATTGAAAATTTGATATTGGCTAATTATTGTACCCTACTGGCCTGTGTATATTGCATTCATCAGAACCACAGGGGGACTGAGTCTCCTAAGCAATACCACTTTGAATGGTACTATATCTTCTTGATACTCACTTCCATCTGTATGATCTAAACACACAGTATACTAAATGGTATTTCAAATTCAAGACAGAGAGTGCAATAATTTGTTTCATTGCCATTTTGCAATTTAAAAGAAAACATTTTGGCTTCTCTTAGGTTTCAATGTACCCAGGTCAAAATAAAATGCCATACAATTTGGCTTCATGACTACAGTTTTGAGTGTGGTTTTGGAAATACTATGCAATGGCTTGAGACCAAATCATGGGACTATTAAAACACCTGAGGAGTCTTTGAAGTGCTAGGATTGGTTAAAAATATGCGATTTCTTAGAGGGGCAGAAATTCCAACTATCATTCACTTATCATATTGTGTTAAGGTGGTAACTCGAAACAGTCACGTAAGTCTCACCACCCTTTGTGACTGACGTGACGTCACGTAAGTCACACTTTTCAAACTTTAATAGAAAAGAAGTTTTGGAATCGAATGTTTCCAAATGATGATAAGTTACTTTCACCCTCCACCCTACCTTTGCATATATTTCATCATTGTCTCTGGCATTGCCTATTTGTTGTAAAAAACTTTTGCATGCTGTTTTTTGTCACGTAAGTCACAGTGACAATGACCAGATTTAAACATTGTGTTTGATCCACATAGCTGATAAATTTTGAGGGCAATGCTCAAGAAATAAATAATTGGATAGCTTTTCAGAGCTGCAATCAAGAAAGACATGTTCTATTCAGTTATTTTGCTTCATTTTTCTCCAAATTACCTTTTACCTGTAGTTCCGTATTTTAAGTGTTCCATATCTAAGACATTCTTTGGTGTTGGCATTTTCCAAAGGAATGACTGAATCCATGAAAATTCTACTAAAAGTGAAAGTTACACCTGTCTACTAATCTTTAGAGTTGAAATCAGATGCCTAGTACTGAGTTCTAATTTTACCCTATCAGGACCACTTGTCATGGAATGGCCTTGCAAAATATGAGGTAACAACTGGAAATTAGGCAGCACAAGTAGTGATGGAAAATATGCTGAACTCCCGTTACTATGTCGCGTCTTCTTACGATGTACGTAAACTTCACTTCAGAGCAGATGCGTACATAGCCTAATGTATGGGTGTTTCAGGGCCCAAAAATAAGCTTTTTCTCTCTGGAGCTAAAAACAGCTTCTGATGACCCTCATTTGAAGCTTTTCTGGAGCTCATTTCCTATTGTCTGGAGCTGTTTTCAATTATTCAAAGAAACCACTGTTCCCTGCATTCTCTGATCGTCTCTCGAATGTTACTTGTGCATTGAGTAAAAGAAATTAAAAATAACAGAGACAGAAAATAAGACAAAGAGCATTTATTTGGTGTAACACCAGGCAGTACTGAGCATGGTGTGGTCACTCCATCTCTGAAAAACTTGGAAGGAGTTGAAGGAGCTGGGTGCATGTATAGCCTACAGCAGGTTTAGATTGACCTCAATGGCACCTTGAATGTGGAGAAGGTGGAGGTGGGTGGGCACAGGAGTTCATAAATCCTATTGCCTCTTGCATCTGGCACTATTTTTAGCGCCAGACAAACACACTTTTCCGTTTTTCTGGCACAGTTGCAGAGGCCTCTGGCGTTTTTGCGCCAGAGCGCCAGACTGTTTTCGAGCCCTGGTGTTTGCATGCAATTAGGGACCTACACATGCACTTTACTGTTCTCTCATTGTATTTCACTTAAACTTCTGTTGCACAGAACATGGACATGGCCTAAAGTATCAGTTTGCATGCATTACAGATCTATAGGCATACGATTAATGAATGCATGAGTTCCTTTTGCTCTCTCCTGGATGGAAGGAATGGGAGAGAAATGATGGACTTTCATCGATTTTTCATCAGTTCAATGAAAAAAAAGAATGTCTTCAATAAAAAACACATTGGAGATAGCAGTAAGAAGAAGTAAAGCATTACAATGCAATTAATTTTTTCACATTTTTTCAAGAATCTATCATTATTTTTTAATTCTTGTTATTGTATCATGATAAAATGAAGTTATTATCGTGATAACAATGATTTTACGATATATCGCCCGTCACTATACTGTACGTACATGTATATGCCAACAGTACGTGTGCTTAGTAAGCCCAATAAACTGAGCAGGTGAATTGCCAGTTCATTTTTTTTTCAAAATTCCCAAGACTGTTCCCCCAAATTCCCAAGAATTCCCAAGGTTAATCAACATGGTCAAGTGTGGATATTTTGGTGAATTTGGCATCAATGATTTTGTCATACCACTCTGATTGTACTGTAACTCCATAACAATCTCATTCTAAGAGAAAAATTTACTATACTGTACATTTCCCCAAAATTCAAATGAGTTTTTATCTGGCTGATCGTCACAGATTTCTGAGACGTTCTGTTCTGTTGTATAAACTTAGCAAGGTACACCCTACTGTGACATCACATTACGTATATTTGTACATACGAACATGCCGTGACGTGATTGTAATAATGTTAGTCTGTGACAAAACTTGCTGAAACAGTGGACAGGATTGCTGATTGTGATATATTTTCTCAGTGATTTGGAAAGAACAAATGGAAAAGTGTGAGCAGTGTTCTTTTTCATTCGGCAATATTTGCCTTTGCTGAAATCAGTCATAGCTACCGCAGTTTTTAAGGGAAAACTGCGGTTCCCAATTAAAGTACCCGACCACTGGTTCATTACTTCAGTTAGCTACTCCATTGAGCAGCAGCTTTGTTAAAAGTTCAGATGACTATTCTGGTACCACAGTAGCCCGGAACTGTGGGGCTTACATTACAACTAACAACAAATCCTGCCCTGTAATTAGTACTGCCACAAAGGGATCAGATTCACTGAAAGTTAGATCACCTTTCAGTTTTTTCTGAGATAAACTGCCATCAAATGTCAACCTTTAGGGATATTGACAAACGCTTGAATGAGCACCTATAAATTGGTATTGATAACAACTCTTGACAAGTTTTGGCGTAGGAAGATTTTGCGGAATGTTGTCCATCTGTACGCTCCAATGACTAGGCCGTATGCCCTTTGAAAAGTGAATACAACAGGCAAAGGCCTACAGTAGGCCATGCACTAATGTGCATGTTTAATAGTATAATATACACTAGCCTAGTATGTGCACTGTGTTAGTTAGCGCAATTACTACCCTACCACAATGTAATGTCAGCATCTGCACATCCAATTAAGACTAGGCCAAGTAGGATCTGCGTGAGTCGAGTGGGCAAAGAAACCCTCAACACAGCAATGCATTGAGCTGCAACTTGCAAGAAGTTCCAATTAAAGGCCCTAGGCTATAATTCAAGGGCAGGGAAGACTTCACATGTGGCTGCATGAGAGGTCCTGTGCACAGAACGAGTCGAAATTTACACTTTGTTTACTTTGAGAGTAATGCAAACACGAAGGTGCACTCAGGTGTGAAATGTCCAGCTTGGACAGGAAACCTGCTGGCCACTGCAGGCTGTTGAATTTTTGTGCTTCCTCCCAGCGTTCTGCAGAGCCTTGTAAAGGCTGTACTGTAGACCAATACATACGTACTTATTTTCGGGTAGGCTACTATAAAAGTCTACCTGAATCATCGTTAGGTGAAACGCTCTCTGGCAAGGAGAATATTAGACACTGGATGTCCTAATAAGTTGCTACTCAGCCTACTGGTGCAAAATAACTTTCATACAAGCAATGTTTATTGTTTGCTAAGAAATAAAAAAAAGAATATTGAGAAGACGGGTTAACAGGAATTATTTTTAGATCGCACTAGGAACTTGATTAATGGTTTTACTTTTCGGCCACTCCGAGTCGAAGTTTAAGATGTAGTTTTTGCTCGATCAAAAACCCGGTTTGTGTTGGAAGCTGAGTTTATTGTAGGCTGTAATATTGAATTAAGACCCAATTCAATCGTATGTGCTTTTTTGCTTTGGACGGGTATTTTCAGTTTAAAGGGTAAATGCAGGAAAGAAGACCGCCGATATAATTTAAAACAGAAACATAACACCCAGAGGGGTAAATTACCGAACTTTCGTTGACCTTTCCCAGGGGCGGATCCAGGATTTCAAAAAGGGGGCTTTCTCCACGAGGACAAAGTTTGCACGTGCGAACGCGAAATTTACAAAGCTTAGATATAAGGGGATCTACAAAAAAAAATGAAATTTAGACAATTAAATGGTATTTCATCACGTCTGGCAATCAAAATAAGCATACATATTCATTAGTAGCTTTGGGACTGCAATTATCCTCGCATTTCGTTTTGTTATGTGTCACATTTTTTCCCGAAACATGCATATCATGCATGATACCATGTCACAAGGTTAGGGTAAAAAAGGAGAACTGAAACTAAGGTTAGGGTTGAAGGGTCTCGGCGGTCATGGCAGTGACGTATGCCTGGAGCCTGGCCGGAATGAAATAATTCTGTGACTCCAGTCCATCTGTGCCACCTCCTCAGTTGGTAAACCATACATTACCATGCATGTCAGCATAATCAAAGCAAAGAAGAACAGAGCAAATTATGAGGAACTCTATTTACTCCAAGATTAATCATTTCAGCGTGTACTGGACATTTGGCTCGAGTGATTTTTTCCCCAAAATGTGTGATTAGTTGATACATCAAGACGTACTGACTTAACTGAGTTACTCTTTCACCCCTTCACTTTGTGTTGGAGACTTAATGCAATAGTCAGTCGCCCCAAGATTGCTTTGAAAAATCAGCAAGGCCGCTTTCAAACTTCAGCTTATTTGCCTCACAGGTTCCTCTTAAGGCTTGTTTTAACAAAGTTATTACAAACAAACGGTAAAGCAAGGAGTTATTTGTATAACAAAAATATTTTCATATGATCAAAAAAGTCATTCATGAAATAGGATGAAGGGATATACTAATTCTGATAGGGGTGACTGCATTTTCCCTTAAATTGCCCATGTTATAAATTTGGGTGGACGCCAATTCAATCAGTGGCAGTACATATTAATAGGACAAGGGGAGAGTTTACATCTCCAAGTTAGCTGAGGGGAACCCAAACCAAAAATTTCTGGGTCCCTTTGATATTCGGTTGATGCTGAAGAGGAGGGGCATGGAATTACAGTGGTTTTTTGCCTGATAATGCCGCTTTCCGTCCGCAAAACGCAGCAGATTTCGGTTTTGGTGTGAACGCACTTTACTCAATCCACCGTTCCTGTCCCAGCCACTCTCAGCCTTAATTTCCCTTCCCATTCCATCTTGCCCATCATTTCTATAGCCCTGCCTTCCACAGCACCAGTCCCCGAGTCAGTGTTTCTCTCTTTTATTTCAAGCCAATTTCCTCCTCTCCCTTCTTTCCATTCATCAGTAATCCCTATTCTTACTTTTCAGAGGCCATTCACACATACTGTACCTCACTAGACAACCGCAGAGATTGCACAAAGAGGACAAAGACTTCCTTAGCTTTAAAACCCTGTAAATAAACTCCCCGCAGTATACACAGTAGTGTATTACAGCAAAGTCTAGTTCATGAACGACTTACATATTAAGCTGTATAAACCTGCATTGCCTGGTGCAAAATTTGTGCACGAAAATGAGCGTCTGATTCAGTATTTACTTATCGCAAATGTTTTATTCCAAAGACAGAGAGAAATGTCCAAAAACCTTTTGAAATACATTTGATCCACTTTTTCACCTTTCAAATTTTTTTGTCGTTGGTAGTGTGCATTTTCACCCTAATTAAAGGTCAGTACTTGCTATCCGAGTTACTCCAAAATAACCCCCCTTGCCTTTCTGTGGAAATTTTCTCACAGAAAGGCAGCCGGTGGTTTGTCATCAAATGGGAGTAGGACAAATAGCGGCCACAGCATTTAAGACGCTTTTGGTCATTTTTTACGTTCAGTGTGAAGCCATTTTAGCTCCGATTTTCGTGCTTAACATCTCTAAATGTATCTAATTTAACCACTGAAAACGATTCTCACAACATAAAGCATTTTAAATCAGTACTTTTCATGTGAAGGAGGGGAAGTCGTTTCTCTAATCTATGCGTTAGCCAAGTTAATTCGCCAAATAAACAAGAGGTGTTATCCGAGTTGTTCCAGTTTTTATCCGAGTTACTCCCGTCTTAGTTTCGACAGGTTCTGTCTGAGGGACTTGGCATGTGGAGAGAGAATGTCTCACCCTACTGTAAATACGGGGTCTAGTAGAGTGTCCATACATCCGACTTTTTGCCAGATTGTCTGGCTTTTGGGCAGCCTGTCTTAGGTGTTACTTGATGCTGGACACTGATTTGTCCTCCTTTTTGAAGGTCTGTGAGGTCACAATGAAAACCTTACAAAAAGGGGGCCATTCGGATAAAAACAAATGGATCACAAAGAAACTCATTTCTATCACATTCGATAGTACTATGTGGAAACTATTTTTGTGTATGTCAACATAAAGCTTTTTTGGTATTGCAAGTGTGTGTGTACCATACTAGAGTTTGTATGCTGTACCCTACAGAATTGCACCAAATTATGTCATGCAACAAGGGACTAGACCATGCCATCTTACTTACACCCCAGTCTCAGAAAGAATCAGTTTGTTACTGTTTGCTATTAAATATTGCAGACGTAGGCCCTGCAGTATGTGTATTTGGCTTTAGGGTGTAGATCTAACGTTAGTGTTAAAGGAAAAATGCAGTCAACCCAGTCAGAATTATAAATACACCCTTTCATGAGTGGCTTTTTGATCATGAGACAGTATTTTTGTTACTTAAGTGTTTAATTCATGGAGAGTAACTCCTTTCGTTACCCTCTGTTGTAATATTTATATTAAAAAATGTCATCAGAGGTGCTGTACTTGCAAGGCAGATAAGAGGAGATTTGCAAAATTTTGCTGAATTTTTAAAGCAATTTTGAGGTGACTGCCTATTGCCTTTTACTGTTATGCCACAAATTAATGACATTGTTATTGTGTGCCATGCCATTTTGGCAAGGTTTATCCAATTTGACGAAACCATACACCAAAACATTTAGCGCGCAGTTTCATACTGTACATCACAGATCTGCTTGAAAATTGTTGCAAGAGTTTGCTGATTTTTCGAAGCAATCTTGGGGGAACTGCCTATTGCTCCAGACCAAGTCGGTCCCAGACCAACTTGGCCTCAAGCCACCTTAGCCCTTAGCCAAGTTGGCCCCATGCCAACTCAGTCCCAAGCCAACTTGGCCCCAAGTAAGGAATTCTCTGTCCACTTTTACAAATTAAGGTATTTTTATGACAACTTAGAGAGGGCAGTTGTCCACTCAATCAGAAGTCACAATCCGAGGTTATTTTCTTGTAAGTCCAACAGATGTCATGGGAGGCCATCCTATCATTTTCTAGGTGGAGAACCTTGTAATGAGTAACCCATCACCCAGTCTATAAAGACTGGAGATACAACTCCTCCTTTTCATCATGTAACAATATTTGCTGAATTCATGCTGAATCAAAGACGCTTAAGATGGTGATCTTCGAAACTCACTTTTCTATTGTATAGCATAAGTGTGGTGTAATTTATTGATTCCTTGCCGAAGGCAGGCAAGGAATCTATGCGATGGTGATGGCGTGTGTGTGTATGTGTGTGTGTATGTGTGTGTGTGCGTATGTATGTGTGTGTGTGACGCTGCTTGTAAACACTCTATCTCAAGAAAGGTAATCTTGGGGAACCTCATACTTGGCATGTGGATACCCTATATTGAGTAGATGATCCCTATTGTTTTTGGTGAAGCTCAAAGGTCATTTGGGGTCACGAGAGGTCAAATAGTGAACGCCATAGAAATTGCTTGTAAACACTCTATCTCAAGATGTGTAACTTCAAGGAATCTCATACTTGGCATGTGCATGGCCCATATCAGGAAGGTGATCCCTATCGTTTTTGGTAGAGGTCAAAGGTCATTTGGGGTCACCAGAGGTTAAAAGGACAAAATTCGTCCAAGCACAATATCTTTGAATGTAGAACTTGGTTTAACTTGAAACTTGCTGTGTAGCTGGCTTTTATGTAGTACATATTTATCCTAAAATTTCATGAAGATTAGAAGTCATTTGAGGTCAAAATTGGCATTTTCTTTAAAGGTCTTCATTCTACGGTAGCTGTGATGAACCATTCATATCAATAATGTGATAACGGTCTACGTATATTTACTACACGCTCTGAAAAACTTAACCATACCCCAAGGGCATCCGTATCCAGAAGATCATGATAGCTGTTAGCTGATGGTATTCAGCTCTCCCATTGGATAGTTGTCCTGACGTAGTGAGTCTCTCATGACGATAGGCCGAACTATCCAGTGGGAGGACCGGATTTCGAAGATGGGGGAAATCCCTTTATAACAAGTGACGTCACCATCGCGACGACTAAACGTGATCATGTGCAAACGAAATTTTCGCAGAAAAATATTCCTTTTTTTAAACACATTTATCGGTCCAAATGAGTCGTCATACCACAGAAGTGCTGTACGGGCACGATTGGAAGATTGTTGTGAATTGATAACGGAGAATAAGGCATGAACAGCGTGATTCAGGCAGGCGAAGTTGGTACCGAAAGGCGAAAGGCTGTGAAGTGCGCTACCTTTCCACTATTATATGTACTGTATATAGCCTAAGGTATTAACTTACTCGTTTACTGTATAACGTTAGGACAGCCTGTGACTAACTGTTACTTGTTAGTGTTACTAAGTGCAAGTATCGTTAGAATGAAGGGTCTTACAAAGTTACATGTAGGCAGCTGGCTAATGATTTGTAGAAATCAGTTAGGCCAAGACTAGCCTAGGGACCTAGGGTACCTAGGCCTAGTTCTCACGTACACTTTGTTCCCTGAACTAGTATGGGAAGCATCAAAGCTTCCCAAATACTAGGTCAGCAGACTGCGGACTAGGCCAAGACCTGCCTACGAGTATAGCCTAGGCCCATACAGGAAAGTTCAAGAGTTTTCATGCAGATCTGTGGCAAATGAAATTGTATGCCGTACTGGCTTTGCCCGCTTTGGTGCACGATGGCGACGTCATGGGGGGGGGGGGCATACTAAAGTGAATGTCGGTACTATAACAAACACTAATGTTAGCCTAGCCTACACCTTAAGCCAAGTACACAGTAGGCCTATGTCTGCAGTAACCAACAGTAATGTATTGTAGTGTCAGGCTGCAGGATTATGCTTTCTGAGACTGGGGTGTTAACAATAAGTTGGCGTGGCATAGGCCTAGTCCCCTGTAAGGTTTCACGGTACCGCTGAAATTTGGTACTGCCACAAATGGTACCGGTAATACCGCAATACTGGTTCCATTAGAGAAAATAGTCCAGTTTTTAACACAAAATACCTGCAAAAATGTTTAGATTCATCAGCTCAAAACTAAGCTTATTAAGTGATAGAGAGTCAGGGTTGTAGCTACTCTGGTCCGCGCCAGGTCAGTGAACCACAACAAAATTTTCTGCTAATATTTGTGGGTAGGCTACAACCCTAGTTCACATTTCATGCAGCAAATTTTTCATGCTTTGTAGCAAATCACAAAGACAGTAGGCCACATTCGATCTATCAACTCATAGGCCTACATAATGCGTACGTAGTCGAGTACAGTCCATCGATTTGTGGACAGTATCGAACGGATACTTATGTAGTAAACTAGTAATATACAGTGCGTGCATGCAGTACCTACCCCTCTTTATGATACTAAAACACCTAAAAACAAGCACATGTGGGCCTACACCCTGTGTTTGTGTATATGCATTACACGGTAGGATGGTGTGAAATAGCCAAGTAGGCCTAATGGCAGTACTGTGGGCTTCGAAGTTCCATTTATAGTTTGTTCTGTGAGAGACTTTGGTTAAGATTATGGCCGGGATGTGGCTAGGGATGTGGCAGCAATATTTATACTCTTCTTATTTAAGAGAAGTGAATACTTGACTCACAATAAGAACAAAAAGATTTGAGCATAGATAGCATTATTTGTCACTGCCATTCTCCCGACTGTTGGCTTCGGCCCGACTATGTACTATTGAAAATGGAATATTGGTACATGGATGTCAGTTAATGGTTCCTTGGACCCTTATTCGCAACATTCATGGAGTGGCTCCGCCATATGTTACCCTGGACTTGGCCCAACCTGTGTCCACTGTGGTGCTATGGTAGAAGGGAATAGAGTGCCAACTCTTCCCTTAAGGGTGCCATGATATTGCTAATGGGGTTTGTGGCAATTGTACAGTACTCCCCAGTTTATGTTTCGTTCAGTCGCAATTCCGGATAGCAGTCACTTGGTGGGGTCCTACTAATTTTAGCCCGGCTCGCCCTGTGCTACCTAAACTTAGCCTGGCTATACATGAGTGTACATTATAGAAGCATCGTAAATGTACATAATGAGGTACGATAAAGTTGACTGCCTAAAGAACTTGGTGGCCGAAAAATACCTTTTCAATGTTGTATTTTGAAGGCAAAAGTATGATTTTATTTATATTTTTTTAACAAAAGTAATTACAGAATGAGTCAATGAGTCTGCATTGACAATATTAATTTTTATCAATCATAAATTTCAAAGATCATGTTCAGTGTTTTGGCAAAGTTACTGCAAAGTTTGCCGGGTCCATAGGCCTGCCTGGAGTGCCTCAACTTGAATGGGCATCAACAGTTGAGTGACGGGCATGTTACTTTTGAAAGTGTAGGGGATTATTCTCCGCCCACTCGGCCACTTTTCTTTCCCGGCAGACGGAATCCTGTATGTGAAAATAACTAGAGGTACATTCGTGATCATACCGTAATTTCATTAGCTCTGACAACATGGGCGTCCAAGGTTGAGGCAAGGGGGGACACTTGCCCCCCTGGAAAATCAAAAACGAAGAAAAAATAACTAAACCTTCAAGACTACTTCTGTCAAATTTTGAAATGATCTCACACCATTTTGCATCTAGGCTCCTTGAAAAAGACAAAAACTTTTCAAAGGGGAGGGACGCCCCTCCCCCCAGGCCAGCGACAATCCTACTTTGATGTGACCCCTCAAAGTGGTTTCCCCCCAGCTACGGGCCTGCTAATCTGATCAATTAAAGTTTTTCCCCCATGATGTGACAACATAGCCTAACTTAACACATACAGTAATTGGCTTTTTTTTTGGGGGGAGGGGGGGGGGACAAACTTGTTTAATATTACTATACGTGTGATTTACGTACCAATTTGCTGTTAATACGTTTGCTAAACAATTGAACTTCTTTACGGCGGTTGATTTGTACGTACATGGACAGCCGGGCTCTAATTAGTAGGACCGCTTGGTGCTGGGCTTCCAGTATGTTAGTAAATATCTGCACACTGTATACTATGCATAGTAATGTGTAGGCCTATACTTACGGAACCATTATGCTGCAAGCACATTTTGAGGAAGCTGTATGTTTTCATGTATAGTTTTTCATAAATACTGTTGTACTCCTCCATTGGTTAATAATATTTTCTATAATAGTTTAAAGCTTAGATGAGTTACAAATACAACACAAAGCTGTTTTTGCAAACTTTTATTCTCCAAGTTAAAACAAACGTCACAAGGGTACTCATTAGCAACATAGGATAACATTAAAATTAACATTTCCGAGGTGAAATTTGTTATTGGAATGGTGAAAAATAATTATCAAATGCACGTTTCAGGTTTATAATTTAATATAAAAAATGCAAGGCAGTTATCCAATGGATGTGGTGTGTATAATTCAGTAATATTCCATTCAATTGTATTTTCAAAAAATATTTTCGCAGTACCATCGGGTACGGTTCTCATCGATACTTTGGTATCTTATGATGGGTGGTAACATATGGGTACCGGTATATACTTGTACTTACAAAAATACCGGTATACCGTGAAATATTAGTCCCATTGCATGACATAATTTGGCGTAATTCTGTGGCATACATCATACAAACTTTTCAGTATGTATAGGCCTAGGCCTACTATGTGAATTTGAGAAAGGTTGAGACCAGACAAAGCTTTTGATTCCCTGACATAGAGGAATCTATGCAACGGTGATGCCATGTTAGCCGTATGTATATGTGTGTCTGCTGTATGTATGTGTGTGTGTATGTGACACTTAGCTTGTAAACACTCTCTCAAGAAGGGTAACCTCAAAACATGAGTTTAGGGAGAGAACGTCATTAGCAAACATGATTGGTGCTTCGAAGATTGCTTTTTAAGTTTCATAGGCAAGGAATCGCTAAGCCTTTTGGCTTTCTGGTTACCGACCCAATGGCTTTGATTTCCCAAACCAATAATTCTGGTAAAATTAGATGATCGTTTGCTCATAGAGTGCAAGGAACAATTAGCACAAGCTCAACTAAGCATTCTCTTCCCCATGTTCAATTTTGAGAATGATAATTCACAGTCAATTTTCACTTGTTTAGATGAAAAGGTTTCACACTTGTTTATAGATTAACTCACTTCAAAGAAATATCTCAACAATGGCATTTTTCCAGGATTTCTTGGGTTTGAAAGGGACAGATCACTTCTAGGAGCAAAACAACCAAGGCAAAACAAGAACAAAGAGACTTGTCAATCAAGATTTGATAATGAAAGGGAAAAAATTATTTTCAAGCAGGTTTGTAGCCACTCAGGGCGCACTGGGAGGTGCCATCCAGTAATGTTCTTTAGCGCCCAGGACTAACGTTAATTTAGTCTGGCACAGCCTGGTACTAACTCCTTTTCCAGTTGTAGTAAACATGATGCTGTCAACTGTTTTCTGGAGGTACAGTAGTTGAAAGGAAAATCTATCTTTTTGAGGTATTGGATGTAGTACCCTAATATAGGGCCAAGAAATCATGAATATATCCCACTCTGTTTAACAATATACTACAAAATACTGTAGGTAAGCTCTGGTTGGATTCTTCACTGTTAGTCCACCACTAAAAATATAAATTGCATGGCAAATTTTTAAGTGTTGTTTCTCTTTAAATTGCAACCTGCAGTGGATGAACTGAGTGATGCTGTAAATGTATGTTATAGTCAAACTAGAAGTCAGACTTTGATATGATTGTATTTTTGTACATCTATACAGATTCCATTTTCATTTTCCATGTAATGAAGACGGATATATATGGCGAAACTTTCTTGAAGTGTGTATTGACATGGTTGTGTTGCTTACCAGGTCGTCAAGGTAAGATGTATGCAAACATTGCAGTGATGGTGCTGTGTTAAATACAGTGATATGCTGTTAATATTTTGAAGTGTATGACACTGGTCATCATGACTATGTTATTTTTAATTGCAGTGATTTAGTTCATGTCAAATCTTTTATTGTGAAGGGCCTGAAAACAAGCTGAGGAAGGGGATATTTAGTCTTCATTAGCATTTGGTAGTCATCTTATTGCAGTGTGTATGTCTGGAAACTGTTTTTCTAAATGTGTTTATGATGCAATATAGTAGGACTCTTTCAAGAACAATATTGTCTGGATCATGAATATCAGCTATTAAAACACTAGATCAGTTTGAAATGCCATGAAGTTTAAGGGAGAGGCTACATAAGCTGCAAATGGTATTGTAATCACTGTGTGCAAGGAAAATACTGTAGGATTCTGGTATCTTGTAATACATGTACCCAAGGTTTTGTAGATAAGTAAGATAGTGCTTCTGGGAAGGACACTGAATGAAGTGACTTTCTTGAGAAATGCATATTATTACCTTGAAATAATTTACTTTCAAACTCTTTGCAGTTAGAAACTGAGCAGTAAAACCTCATCTAAATCAACTCTTTGTTAGGTCTATTTGGTGTGTCTATTAAACCATCCTTTGTTAATCACATGCTTTATTGTACTAGTATTATTGTATGCTCAACTGATTTAGTTGGGAAGTAATATTTCCTTGATTAAGAACAAGATTTTGAAAGACTAGCCCAGCTTTACAGTATCTTAGTGTTTCAGTTTTCAATATACAAGCCTAAATTTGGAGATAGGGGCCTCTACTTTCTTTACCTATAACCCAGCGACCAAAACACTGGAAAACAGTCTGACAGTGAACTGATGTTTAAGCCTCCTGGTTATTCTGGGTTGTTGCATGTTGGCTATATTTTAAATACTTTTTGTGTTGACCTAAAGAACGTGGTCTCTTCATAAAGTGACCCCATACAAATATCTATGGATGGAAGTATCTAATTTAGGTGCTGTAATTTTTGCTGTGTTGACTCTAAACACCGCACATCTCCCCTAATCTTCGGAACTGTACTGTGCGTCCTTCATTCAACCTCACTGTCGACATTGTATCATCTAACAGATCTGTTTTATACAAACCTCTGTCACTCCTGATGCCAGTCTGCATTGAAATGATAGTGCAGTGTTATGTGTTGTCATTTCACATGTATCTTTAATCCCATTTATGATACATATCTCAGCAACAGAGGAATTATCTGAGCACTTGCAGAGTTGTAGCACACAATATAAGTAGTGTCATTGCACAAACATGCAAATGGTATGTACATAACAATTAAAAACTTGAAGAGAGTGAGGTTTTATAGGTCTGTGGGGATATTATTGGTGCCTTTGGTATCAGCAGTGAGCGAAAATGCACTATCAATGCTACTGTACAGTTAGTTTTGTACAGGTGTTACCAGAATCTCAGTCAAGGGTTAAGTGTCAAATTTGCCCAAACCCACATACATGTTAGAAAAAGGAGGCAGTTGTAATTGTTTGTGAGGCTTTAGGGCTGTGAGGTGGTGACCTAACAAAATGAATGCCAGCAAACTGCAGGGATGGCTTTAGGGCTGTGACCATTTAGCGATTAATTGCTAAATGATTGCATGTGTAATAAACGTTTAGTACAAAGCTACTAGCGATTAATCGCAAAACACGTTTTTCCGTACGAAATAAAAAACAGTCTGCAGTCATTACAGTAAATTAGATGTTCACTTTCACTCTTTTTGAAAAAGTAAAACAATTGGCACACACATTAACATACTCGACATCAAAGTTGAGCTTCTATGAGGATCCGTGGTTGAGGTTCATAGGACCTATGTCCCTTGGATGTCAGTAAAGCATTTTACATATTCATCATGTTCAAGAGCACGTTTAAAGTCTCTATGTTGATCATAGGTACTGTACTTACAATTAGTTGCTAAATGATCGCAAAATTTTGGGATTAAATGTTTAGTAATTTTGCTATTAAACATTCACAGCCCTAGATGGCTTAAATTTTAATAGATTTTGAAGGTGACATTTTCTGCTTGACGTAGTCATTGGATCAGATAGAACCCCAACGTACAAGTCATGTGACATAACTTAACTGTGTACTGGGAATGTGTGTGCAGTGCACAATTTAGAATGGTTTGGCAGGTTTATGTTATTACTTAGTACCAAGCCAAGAACCAGTTCATAACTATGGCAGATAGATAGCTCAATAATACATTCATGGGAGTTCTTTTTATATAGCTTATGAATCCCCTCACCACCCTCTCCAACATACAGTATGTAGGGGAGGGCACTGTCTTTATTGGTAAGTCCCATATCCCAGACAAGCTTCACATGCAACTTTTTTCGTTACTTACCCATCCACTTTCCCACTAACCCTTTCTTTGCTTACCCACTTTGAACGTCACTTACTGTACAGCCACAGTCTGTGGCACACCCATTATAATGTAATGACCTTGATTCCTACTGTATGTCAAACATCAAGATAAGATGATCATGGCAGAGTAAATGAAGTACAATCTTCTCATTTCGCACTTCATCCCTTTTTGACCAGTAGATGTTAAATTATTTGGATAATTTTAAGTGTATACTGTGTGTCAGACCATGTGTCTTTCACTTACCCTCAGACTTGACTGCATATAATTTACAAATTTACCGTCCGCAAGAAAAATTCACTTTTCTGCCAGTAAGTTAGTTAAATGCAAGTCTTGATCCCAGGTGACCCATTCTATCCAAAATATCCTTGGATTAGGGAACATATATGGCAAAATATGTCTCCTGGGGCTTGACGATTGGTTCTAACCATATCTCTTTTCATGCTGTTACCATACTTAATTGTTCTCTATTTAGTTTATGATATTTGTGCTTTTTCAGGTATGACCATCCTGGAAGGCAATCCAGCAGAATTCAATTGCACGGTGGAAACTTTGCAAACATCCCTGTGGCAAGTAAAGAGACCAGATGGTACTTTTGAAGCAATTGCTCAGAATGGTGTACTTTATTCACATTACAGGGAGAAGTTCCAGCTGGAAATCCAAAATGAGTTGTCTGGAAACAACACTAGCTATTTCCAAACTTTGACATTGGATGAAGTCACAGTTGATGATGATGGCCAATATAGATGTGAGGAAGAGGGGCAGATCAGGACTGTAACTAACCTAACTGTTGAAAGTAAGATATTTTGAACATCTGTGAATTATAGTGCGCCTCAGTTTTTCCTCTTCCACTCTTATCAGAACTTCCTCTCCCTCTAAACCCCCATCAGCCCTCATCCAAATACAGCAGATAAATAAGATGCAGATGTGTAGGGCCCCCGATTTTCCGCGATCGCGGAAAAATACGGAAAAAAACGGAATTGACGATTTTTTACGGAAAATTACGGAATTTGCGATTTCACATCTCGTCCACAAAAAAGTAAACACAGAACAAGATTTTTGCATTTTCAACGAAACATAGACAAATTTATTCTCCACAAATGAAGGTCACTTGAGGACTTTTACACTTTTGACATATGTAACTGACTCGAGAACAGAAAATAAGAAAATAGGTATAAAGGCTCCCACATTTTACGTAACGTGAAACTATTATGCCTAACTGTTAGTTTTCATTCACCGATCACGTCGGAAGATTCCATGTATCTTGTTTTGTACTGGACTGTACTAAGTTAGTGCTACATAGTATTAGTAGCCTATCAGCTCAGTTCTCTGCAAAAATAGGTAACTAACGTTACAGTATCTTAGCACTTCAAGGCCACTAAAATTTCCACTCAATTTACTTGGTGTATGCATCTCATGGGGCCCTATCGATATGAATATATTTTTTGTAAACTGTCTTGCCCAAAACTTACTGTACGTCCAGTTTAAAAAGATTCTCCAAATGAAATGCAAACCCGATATATTCCGGTAATCGAAAAACTGTTGCAATTCCCTAAATAACTGCCAGTCGGGGTGCATGAATTTACACGGGGCCGCTTCCCTTAGTTCATTCATGACCAACGCCCTATGTAACACTGCGGGCAATACACTGTCCTTGCATTTTGTATTGCACACTGTACTCGGTGCACTACGAAGGTGAACTTCAACTTCGCAAGAAACTTTCTTGAGAAGTTACGATGCACTTGTTTTGGCAATTTACATGCAAGCGCGTGTTATGACAATTAAAAATTTAATGAAATTAATGTGGGAAGTGGAATAATTTATGCAGGATAACGAGGCACGTGTGTAAAAATGATATATGATTTTAGCACTGGAACTTGGGAAACGTAGCGATGTCATTGCATGTCGCCCTGTAGTATGGTTTGTAGGCTATGCAGATGTTCGGCATTGATTGTCAATCTTGTGAGTATCAGTGCTGATATTTTGTGCAGGAACTTAAAGAAATGTGTGTTTGGGGGAATTATTCAGTTATTTGCAGAAACCAGAAGTGTATTTTAGCCCCATTTCCAGTTTTCCAAAATCGGTGGTGGTAATCCTTTGAGTGATAAAATCTTACCTATGCTATATTATTCCTGATTTATCTGACAAATGATCGGTCACACAATAACAATAAACCAGGTTTGTAGCTTGGAGGGGTGCATGCGGGACACTTGCAAGAGAAAATGAATTTAACGGAAGATCGCGGAAACTTATAATTGCCATTTATATCTGAAACGGAAATCTACGGGAAAGGAAAATTTGAAAACGGAAAAAAATGGAAAAATGAAAAACGGAATTTACCATTTTGTGAAGCGGAAAATCGGGGGCCCTAGATGTGGCAAATCTGAGTCTCTGTGAAACATTACCAAAAACTGATATACTGCAGGAGTGACTTCAACATTTATCATGTGTTTTTTAAAAAAGTTTTATGCTCACAAGACCACAAAATTGGTTATGTCACGTGAATGTCTGTAATTTGAAAGGGTCTATGTTTAAGGATGCCAAACATTGCGAAAATTTAACCTAAGCCATGTTACTGCTGGAGTACAGTAAAAATGAAACACATAATTAGCCAAAGTTGTAATGTAGCCAAACTGTCAAGATGATAAGTGTTGACGGTGGGGTCCCACAGTTATAGCAAACTAAGGGCATCCAACCCAAACCCCCCCCCCCCCTCTGAATAAAACAATTCACTACCATCTGTCTTCAAGAAAAACTTTGTTGCTACCATCTGGGTTCATTAATAGTGTTATACTTGTCAGTGTAACCAATTACACTATATACAGTGCAAGGTTTCCATGTTCTGACACATACAAACCTAATCCTCACACCCTTAGCTTACCCTAACCTACCCCCTATTCTAATTGTTCATTCTGACTTCTCTGACGACTTATAAGGCTTATTTTAAGTCGTTTTTTGCACATCGGACATTGACTTTCATAAAGACTTGTCAAAATATAGAGACATCTGAATAAAGAAGTGTCAGAACACAGAGAAAGCTATTACGAGTGCATTAACCCATGTCTGAACCTAAGTTCAGTTTCTTATAATATAAACATATTCATCCATGAAAACAGAATCCTTGGTTTGAATTATGAATATTTCAAACATTTAGTGAGTATTTTAAGTGGTCCAATTAACTTTGTCCACAAATTTTCTTTTAACAAACACTGTAGTAAATGATTTCATGTTCCATAAAGAGGTGTATAGCATCATGCATGGAAAATCGGCACCGTGTACGCTGCATTTTATGTGTTGTAAAACCACAAGCATTTCTCATGGAAATCTCAGTATTTTGTGTCAGGTACTGTAAATAGGTTGTCATGGAAGCAGTGTTTCCCCCTTTTGGGGGCAAAATTGTATAATTTTCCAGATATCAAGAAGTACAGTAATTATCTAGGCACTGGCCATGAGATTATTTGATGGATACAGTTTTGACTAAATTAGTTTTAAATTTGGTATTTGCTGATTCTTAGTGATACTACAGGTTTGCAAGATGTTGTGAGCAGGAGAAGTGAACTTTCCTGCCATCAACTTTACTGCCCTTGCTGAGCTGCAACACTAGGTACAACTAATAGTTCATGTCAATGATGGGTATTTCCAAAAACTAAGGGTCCAAAAGTATGACATGAGGTCAAAATTTAAAAATCATCATAACTGATTGAAATTTATACTCATGATAGAGTACTATCAGCATTTACAAAAAACAAAAATATTTTTACATACAGCATTATGTGTGTGTGAGGGGACTCATTCAAACATATACATGCCTGTAAATTAACCAACATAGCGGGGACACCAAAGCAGTCTTTAAGCACCCCTTAAAAGAATGAAGAAAATCCTAAATGGTTGAAAATTCATAGTTGAATGTGATTTATGACCCTTTGTAGCCAGAACACGGAAAAAGTTTGAAAGAATTAGAAAAATTAAAAAAAGTCAGTGTAAATTTTCTCAACAGTTTCACGTGCCAAAGGTCCACACTTTTCAATATTTTGGATAATATTGACTGTTTTTAACCAGTAAATGATATTTAATTGTTCAAATTTTCCTATTTGACACCCTTTGATCGTTAGACTTGCCGTTTTGTATCTTATTTTGCATCACTTCATTAACGTGTGATATTTGTAAGATATTTCACTCCATTTAGTCTGTCGCATGTAACAGGGACACCAAGAATTTGTGTCCCCATTACACCTAACATGCAATTGTCAGTTTAATTTTTAAATATTGAGTTGATGTGGAAACTTTCAAATGCAATATCATACTGTTTGCAGTAATAAGATACAATCAAAAGCCCCAGTTTCATTAAGTTTTTGTTCTTCATATATTGAGAATGACCAACAAAACTATGGCAGCATGGGGGACACCAAAAAGAGCAAATGTCCATCAGCATAAAATACTTGATTCAAAATACATGGGATTATATTTTCTAGTAACATTCTGGTATCTTCTTTTCATGTGACTTAATTCACAAAAAACTTAAGCTGTTTGTGCAAATGGTGAAGCACCAAATTTTACCAACATAACTCACTGAGGGGGGACACCAAAATTCTGTCGATTACAAATGATGCCTTGAAAAATCTTAGGTTTGATTATTTCTTTCCAAATGTGCTACTATCTCAAAGAGTTTGACCTAATTCTTATATGAAATGAACTTCTGCCACCTGAAAATGACCACATTTGTAAAAATGATGAAAAGTACATAACAAAACCATCATAACTAGGGGGACACCAGAAAGTTATGTTGGTCCATGGAGGTAGTCTTCTATGTTACTGTTTGAAAAAATGGTTGAAGCAATAATACTCATATTTTGGAAATGTTGACTATTAGTGATATCCTTACCATGATAATGAGCAAAGCAATTCAGTCCATGAAAAATATGTTTTCAGATACATCAAATTTGTATGTTTGTATGTCACAGCCATTATCCCAAAATCATGGGGGACACAAAAGCAAAATAGTCTATTTTCTAGAAAATCCTAAATGTTGAAAGTTCAATTTGTGTATCATAAGATAGCCATATTGGTAAGGTATAATAAAATACATGATACACTGGTTTGTTGTATTTCATGTCTTTACAATTTAGCATTACATTGGCAAAGTCAGTAAAAACCCCATTGGACCGCTAGTTTTTGGAAATACCCTGATACTGTTTAGTTGTCTGTAATTTATGCACAGATTAGCAGTACGTAGGATGCTGTAGATGTAAAAGTAGCACATGTGTAGGCAAGTATACATCATAACCAACTTGAAATTTTCAACTAGACAGTTTTACCCTTACTGCAAGAGCAAAGCGGAGCTTATTCAGTGCATGTGCCTTGCTCACATTCTCAAGTTGTGTCCATAATGGTGTGGGTGCTGTTAAAGCTTATTTATGTGTTCACCTTAAAGGGTATTTGCAGACTGGGTTTCTATGGTTTTCAACTGAACACAATGTCTACAGATGTAGCAGTTTACACAGTGTACAAACCTAATGACATTCATGCTGTTGCATTTGGTCTGAAACATTTGTGTTTTATGTCTTTCTATGTTTTACCAGCGACTTTGCTGTTTTGGGTCAGACCTGGTTTTTAGAGACAACCCGATTTTGATTGTCCAAAGTATTTTTGGTTGCCCGAAAGAAAGTGACAAACAAAAGATGAAGAGTTGTATTTCCTGTCAGTGCCATAGTAAACAAACGTTATTCTAAAATACTAAATGCTGTATGCTCGCAATGATTTCTTTCTCTTTATTTCTATGTTTCAATTGTTTTGTTGATTGACGAACCACATGATATTTACAATTTACAAAATGTTAAACAATCACAGCCTAGTAGGGAGTCACCTCAACATTGTTTTGATGTGCCAATTCTTATCGGTCTTTCCTTATTTCATCATCTTTTAAGTTCCACGATGTTTGAGAACAGAAATTGTTTCATATTGATGTAAATCATCAAGAGGGTATTTTGCATGAATTAAACAACTCAGAATTAAATGAAAATGCCTTGTCTCTTGAGTACTGTAGGAAGGAGAAATATAGGGATTAGCACTTAGGGTATGTATAGTACTGTATGCTAAGTGAGATTACAGTTATTGTGTTGACCGGTATTTAAAGAGCTTTTATGACACTTTCCATTCACTGCAGCATATGATAATAAATTACAGAAGTTTATGTTGTTTGTTCAAAATGAGTCTCCCATTTGTGATTGTGACAACTTTCTCTTTTGCACAGTTCCTCCTGTATTACAACTGAAAAGGGAAAACTTGACAGTCAGCACTGATATGGATGTTGTATTCAATGAGCAGGTTACCATCACATGTATTGCTGAAGGGGGAAAACCCCCAGTGAGATTATCTTGGAAGGTCAATGGTCAAGAGAAAACTGGTCCTTTTATAGGTAATTCACCACCCAGCCGAGACAGGAGGGTGACAAGTGTCATATACTACCAACCAACCCTAGATGATAACAGACTGACATGTGTGGCCAGTGGTCAGCAGGTTATACCAGAACAAGAAATATCTGTTGACATTAATGTCCAGTGTAAGTAACATGTGTTAATTCCTGATATATATTTTTATGTTTTAGAACTAAGTTTCACAGCATTGCTGTACTTTAGTTTGCATGAACAAAATTCTTACCCAAAGGTCAGTAAAGCTCCCTTTTGCTTCAGCCAGTCGATGTGTTAAAGCAGTAAAGCAGAATAAACATGAAACAAATAAAATCAAAGGGAGGCCAGTACTTTGTGTCAGCCAACCTAAAATTTGGAAATTTTGTGAGCACAACATGTCAAAGAAGCTTTACTGTGCCATTGTATTATGTGAAGCTAGCATACTGCAATATAGTGGGGTGTATTGGTTTAAATAAGTGCAATATTTTAATCTTGTTAACCCATGTAGCATAATCTGATGAAATTTTAATTGACAAAGACAGTAACAGATCAGTGAGTTTACCATATTGAATAAAGATGTTTCAGAAGGTGAAACCAGTAGGAATAAAACCAGAAGGTGAATTAGTTAAATCCAGGATTCAAGCTAGGCCAAGTTCAGTGCCAGAAAATGAAGTATCCAAACAGAGTGTCTAAAGGAGATTGTCTAATAGCAGGGGTCCAATAGCTAGGGTAAAGGTTTGCTATAGAGTCCCATCTGAACCTTTTCGATTTCTTGTAAAAGGCAAAAGATATCTTTGCAGCCAGGATGGTGTGTGTGTTTGTGACACTTTACTTCTAAAAACAACACCTCAGGATACCTTAGAAACAATGGATACATTTCATACTGTACCTAGTATGTGGATTAATCATAGTGAGAGGGAGAACACTATTGTTTCGGGTGGAGGTCAGAGGTCATGTGAAGTCTGTCACCAGAGGTAAAACCAACTAAAAACCGTTTAAACACAATATCTCATTGTAAGAAGCATACAGTACAGTTCTTCATACTAAGAAGAACCCTATTGTTTTTGGTGAGAGGTCAAAGGACATGTGAAGTGACCACAGGTCAAGTACTGTACACCAGAGTTGTTGACAAGTCAATTTTCGTCAGGTCAAGTCAAGTCAAGTCACAAGTCATTTATCTGCGAGTCAAGTCACAAGTCAAAAGTATTTCGTTCAAGTCAAGTCAAGTCACAAGTCAAATTGCTTCAAGTCAAGTCACAAGTCACATTGCTTCAAGTCAAGTCACAAGTCATTTCCTAAAATTCAAGCGGCAGGTTATGGACTTCCATTGGAAATGTTTGTTCATCAATATTAGGCCAACAGGATGACAGAGGCCAGGGCTACAGGCAGAACCACACACAGTTCAACTTCTGCCAAGGATAGCAGCAAGATTAGTGACTTGGTATAGCTCTTTGAGAATGTGGTCCAACAATTCAAGAAGTGAGTAGTAGCTGTATATGCTTGACACATACAGCCAGTCTAAAGCTTACCAGGTTCAAGTAAGGGAAGGCGGTGCACTAAGTGACATCACATGAGCAGGCGCGTAGCCAGATTTGTCGAGGGGGGGGGGGGGGGAACTGAAAATTATTGTCCTGATTTCATGGATTTTCAAATTGATTGTGGAGGTGGAGTCCCCCCCCCCCTTCCCAGTGCCTTGAGTCCAGTTCACCACCCCGTGGTGAATCGTCCGGAAAGTTATGGAGTAGTAAAAATTGTGGGCTGGAGAATAAAATATTTAATTGATATTCAAATTACCTTATCAGTATTCGACCTTATCAAGTCACGATGATCACAATTTGACCATCTTTTATAACAACATAACTCGGACAAAATGACGATCGATTTGATGATGCAGGGGAGCCTTGTCGGCGGGTAAGCAGCGACAGATTCAGGAATTTCTTCAGAGGGTTGGTGGCCTTTCCTCAAAGGAACCATCAAGACATTATCTAAGCGGAAGGCCACCAGCAGTTGGCGTGTAGCGCACCCAAACAATTTGGGCCAAACTGCCTCCCAGATTGTAGGAGGTGACAGATTATGGGAAGGACGGACCGGGATGGAGAGCAGGCAGAGTTAAGGGAGAGAGATACAATGAGGAAAAAGAGGAAGGGACAAAGCGACGATGTGAGTGAGGGAGAGGGAGGAAGGCAGTTGCTGTCCCGATTTTAATTTTTCATCAGTCAAAACGGGACACTTCAAATCACTGTGCCTGGCCTCATCCCACACTCCCGTTCCTGCCTTCCCATATCTTCACTTTCTCAGGCCTTTCCATTTTCCCCACAATCCCCAGCCCTTCCTGTTTCCAGTACTCGTCCCATTGATATTTGACTTAGTCTTATACTTTACTATGACCGCATTTCCATCTCTCAATCCTTCCCTTCAATCGGCAATTATCCCCATTCTTAGTATTTCTTTTCTTTTCTCTTTTCTCTTTTTTCCTTTCTCTTTTCCTTCTCCCTCCCTTTCTTTCGATTTTATTTCATCATTCCGTCTTCCCGATATTTAACTTCGATTTTTTTCTCGAAGGGGGGCAGGTTTCCCCCTGTCCCCCTCTGAATATGCTCCTGCACTTGTGTGGTCAGTGGACCTTGTACTTTTGAAGGAAAGGCCCAAAATCATCGTACGTGATTTCATACGAAGGGTTTAAATAAAGGGCATTTTCAAAAGATATTTTGCCAAGGTTGATTAATATGATTTGTTTAGTCTCTGTGACCAGACTAGACTGGTTTCTGTTGCTTTGGTTCACATAATGGCCCAACTTCATCAGCAGTGAACCATAATAGAAACAGTTTGGGAAAATAATCAGATTGTCCCATGATAGGACAATGAAAAAAATCAAATGAATAACTTCTCGCAAAGTCCATTGAGATTGCTGGGAGCAACGTTTTCGGAAGGTTCTCAGAAGGCATCAAGTTAAAATGAACTTTATTAATCCGGGCCCTTATATATTGATAGACCCTGGTTACAAGCTTTTATTTTATGTAGAAGTTATTCTTGATATACTTGGGAATCCTTTTGCCGTTAAAAAGGTTATGGGCGATTTTTGACTCCTGTAGTATTCTTCTCCTTATGAGGCATGAGACGGTTATAAGTTGAGGCGTAAAACCCTATTTAACTTAGTAACTATAAGGCATGAGCTTGACGATACGTACAGTAATACTAAGTTTGCCTTTATTCAGGCGGGTGTATGGCCGGGTTTTAAAACTAGTTAGCGAGTGAAGTTATACCGACAGTTAGCATGTTTGCAGAGGAGAGAAGTCCACTCAATAGACGAGTATCATGTACCTTTGATGTTATAATCTAGCAATAGCGAAAATGAGTGAGCGAGATGGAATAAAATTGTTACGAATGGCCGTGTTGGCAAGTCATATGAAGGCCTATTCAAGTCAAGGCACAAGTCATTTTCCTGCAAGTCAAGTCACAAGTCATTCACTTTCCATAACTGTAAAGTCAAGTCAAGTCACAAATAATTGATGCCTTCCATATTTGATATGTAGGATTGTCACTTAGAAGGAGAATCCTGTTGTTTTTGAAGAGGAGGTAAAAGGCTAATAGATGTCAAAAACTGAAAATTGTGTAAATTTGAAATAGATAGGAACTAAATGTACTTTTCATAATAGCTTTATGAATGCATTAATGAGTGGATGAACCGTATTGTTGTTGGTAGAGGTCAAAGGTTACAGTGTGTGATGTATTAACTGCTTACAAAATATGATTCTTACTCAAGACGGGCAACATATTGATAGAGCTAAACTTAGCGTTTGGGTTTGTAATATTCCTTTTGGGAGTAGTTTCATTTTTTTGTGTGCAGCAGGAGTTAGCTCTTTTGCTGAAACCCCAGAAAGGAAAGTTCCGAAGAAATATTTTTAGAGGCAAAGAATCATCAAGGCTCTCTGTCATAGTATATTTTGGGGAAAACAAGTACACTCTTCATGATTTACCACACAAACAATTTTGTATGCCCTTATCAGGGTGGTCGTGGTGATTTCTGTGAATGCTGCAAATCTGCACCGAGTATCGGTTGCACAATGGGAGTTGGGATAACTTTGGATTGGTGTCAACTGGTGTAGCAAAAACCCCAGGAAATAAGAAAATTTTTGTAAAAGAGTTGAGTCACACTAGCTGATTGTTTTGATAGCATTTAGAGGTTGCCTGAAGTCATTAGAGGCTAAAATGTAAATACGGTGTAAGGTACAAATATTTCGTAACTGTTAATTAAATTTGCTGATTGCTATGGGGATATTTGTACTAAGCAGATCGTGTCCCATAAATCCCCCTTTGCCCAGGAGTTCACAACAAGTGTTGAATGTTTAGCTTGAACTATGTTTTGTAATTGGCAGCATTTTACTTCAAAATAAAAAGATATGTATCCTGAACTTTCACTGGCTGAGTGAGAATGTGTTATTAAAAACATGATTAATGGTATTAACTACAATATTTTTTGGAATATGGAAAGAGAATTGTGCCAAATTATTGACTTATGTGATGGATGCTGTTTGAGAAGTGTGCTTTTAGCTTATAGCACAAAGTATGAAACTTGGCAGGGATCCTTCACAAGTCTAATACCTATGACAGGTTTTAGAGATTGCAGGAATAGGTTACTTAGCAACTTGGAAACAAAGATAAATATATAGGTGAAATATAATGGAAATCACAAAATGGTAGGAAAAGAAAGTAAAAGAAAGCATTATTAAAAGCATATTTCATATCAGGTTTTCATAAGTCAACATTGTACAGAACTAGTCAATATTTCCTGCACTTGTTTTGACCCAGATATACTAAATTGCCTCATCGTAATTACCAATGAAACCAATGCCTTTATCATCACCTGTTCATGTGAAGCCAACCCTGAAGTTGAGAAGTATATGATATATGTGAATAAAACTCTCTTCAGTGAAAATCAGGAGGCCAAGTTGCCATCAGAAAAAGGAGCGACTGTGTTCTGCATTGCTACAAATAAAGTTGCCAATTACACAACAAAAGAAGTGGAGTTAAAACCTTTCCATGGTAAACAAAATGTGTCCTCTTTTGTAAGAAATGTAGGCCAGAAACATCATGCTGCTAGAATTGAATAGGACATTTTAGCCAATATTACCCAAGAAAAAAGGTTTTTCCCGGGTGAAGCTTATCTCTATAATTGCAACAGTTAATCCCTTTTACAAACAGACTTGCTCTATAGACCAAACAGTCTTTCAAGGGGTTCAAACCCCTTTAACATGATTGATTTCAAGATACCTGACCAGGAAGTTCTCTGATAGATTCTGGATTAAGTATGGTCATTTAGAGATGGCTAAAACTTGCTATTCGTTTCTAGTGTCATGTGTATGAAAGTTTATCTTGGAGTATCGTAACTGTAATCCTTAAGTTCTGGCACTTAATAGCAACATAGCATGATACAGTATAGGCAGAAGTTTTGTAAAACCAGCATAGTGAGGTTGTCAAAATTAAGGATGAGCAATTGTGCATTGCACAAACCAATCTTTTCTCGGCTACTGTTATATGTTGTAGTATAATATTGTATTATCAGACAAGTTGTGACTGTTAATAAGGATTGCATTCGGGAAAGTGAAATAAATACCACTTTGGTATACTTGCTGCAAATTAAACATGTTTGCTCTTGGTTGCTTTAGTAATACTACAAAGTTAACTAAGGACAGTAAGTGTACAATACTGTATGTCTGCACTTCCTACTAAACTTGCCGTGTAACTAAATTTCTACAGCATAAAAGGTTTGTGCATGATATATACAGGTGATTTATTATCCTGGTGTTGCATATATACCAAACATACAATTTCAAATTCTCATTTTAACATAATAATCTGTCAGTTCAAAGAAAGTACAGTATTCTATGTAGTAGCTTGTAGCCTACTGTAATTTTTGCACTTTTTTGGGATTAATGTGGGGGCCAAGAGATCTTCAATATGAGTAACCAAACACATCACTAGTATTATATTTTGTACATTGCTTCGGTCATACAGGAAATTAGGGACCAATGACGTTTAACTTCGTTTTTGGAGAAAATGGCCAATTTGTGAAAAGTCCATATAGAAATTAAAGTAAGGGAGAATGCTTACATAGTGCATTACTATTTGTTAGCTAGTGAAGCCACGTAAATTTTGAGGGCATTTCTGCTGTATGGCAAGAAGCTGGTTGATTGGCATGTCTTATGTACAGTGTGCATTCATGTTCAGAAGTTACGTCTTTTTATCCGTTTTTCGCAAGATTAAGAGTAACTTTCACACCAGGATAAATCATGGTGCCTTTTTTGCTTTATACTCCTTACTTGAAAACTTGCAGTTCCCTCGCCAATAACTAGAGCAAGTGCAACAAAGTGATGTTTGCTTTAAACCCCCTTGCTTTGTTGCTGTAGAGAGAGAGCCAAATCAATGGCTTCAGTCCAGATTGCCGGATGTCATTCTTTCTTATTTTAATTCCTATGGAAAAGTCTAAAAATCAATGCAGACTTTATAGAGAAATGAATATGCTGAATCTTTGCCATACATTTGTCCTGTTTTATGTGTTCAGTTGCATCTCTCAACTAATTGCATGTGGTGATCTTCAAACTGTACTCAAAGCGGAAATTCCTCCATGGAATTTGACAAGTTCTGAGGGAAATGCCAATGTAGACTCAGGGAACTTCTTCTCTTTTAGTTACTGGGAATGGTTTTGTACATGTTACTAGGGTTTTTTTCCCATACAGTAGGTCAGCTAGGGTAACTCTTGCTAGGTGTGTTTCTACCTTTTACCTCAGAAATTGTTCGAAAATATGTTTTTGGAAGCCATATATTAATTTTTAAAGCTTTTTCTAACAACACTTTATAATACATGTATACCTCACAATATGAAAATATGCAAAGACTAGATGACCCCTGCCATGGAGAGTCTACCCTCCTTCCAAGAAATGTGTAGGAAAAACTGTGTTGCTATGAATGTTCGAAAAAGAAAATGGCATTGGTAAAATGGTCATTGGCTGCTTAATGTTATATGGCATGAAGAAAATCGATAGGTTTGTGTGTGAAATTGAAATATGGCAGTATTGCATGAGATGTCCTTTAAGATATCCATATTTGCTCAAAATATCTTTGTTGATGTTCACTCTGCTCAAATCAGTATTTTAATTTCTCACTTACAGAGGAGGTTCCTGCACATGTTACTCGATTTGCTCTCATTATTTGCTTGTTTGTGGCTGGAATGGTTGTGGTCATCGTTGTCATAGTGGCAGTCGTGTGTATCTGCAGGAAAATGAAAGGTTTGCATTTTTATTATTCAACCTTGATGGAAGGACAGCTAAGTAAGGTTTAAGTCTTGTTAAAAAGTAGAACATGCTAAAAACATGAAGAATATGTGTAGAAAACTAACAGAATAAAGTATAAATCATGTAATGTTTTAAATTACCATGTGCAGATTCAAAGGGGGGGGGGGGGCTTTCCTGGCCTCACCCCCCCCCCCTTTTTCGCCACATCAGCAATGACAAATAGGTGAAAATTAGCAAGAAAATGTAGGAGAATATTAAATGTGTTAAAAATGTTTGTTAAGGACTAGTTTCCTTAGTGTATTGTAATTTCACCAATGGGGGTCATTTTGCTGCTTCCGCCATCTTGGTTGACATGAATTTCAACAGAAATGTTTTGAAAATACACTTGAATTATTGGGATCAAAATACAGCCAAATCTAAATAGCAATGGTCACAAATATAGTTTTTTAGTATTATTTTCCCTATTATTATAATATAATTTAAACTTAAACATTAGCGGCCATTTTGATATTTCCGCCATCTTGGTTGAACGGGATCCTGCAAAAGTGTTCAGAAAATTACTTTGGGAATATTTAGAACAGAATTTTGGCACAGGATAGGTATACTTGTGTGAAAAGTATTTTTAATGATTATTTTTCTCATTATTATAATATAATGACATAATCATTGCATTGGCGGCCATTTTGCTTTTTCCGCCAACTTGGTTGACCTAAATTCCAAGTTTATATTTTGAAAAATAATTTTGGATTAATTCTAACAAAATATGGCCAGATATTAAGAGCAACTGTGTCAAAAGTATTTTTAATGATTATTTTTAGTGATTATTTTAATACATTAACCAATAAGTTCTTTAAAATAAGTTTTGGAATAAATATCATAAAATATGACTAAATTTTAAGAGTTAATGCCTCAAAAATATTTTTCACGAATATTTTCTTTATTTTTATGTAATAAAAAATATTCATAATTTTTACAGCCATTTTGTTTTTACAGCCATTTTGTTTTTGGCAGCCATTTTGAATGAGTGAGACCCAAAATATTTACTCCTACTACTTGATTACGTGTACAGGGAACCATAAGGTTTCCAAATGAAAGATCGGTCAGAGAGTGGTGGGGTGGGAGTGCACGTGAAGTGCCCTGTGGAGTGAGCCACAACTGGAAAAAAGGCCGTGGTCGTCTCGACTTGAACCAATTGGTTGGAAACTGGGACGTTAAACCTCATCTAACCTAACCTAACCTAACCCATGGCCTATGCCCATTCCAAGTCCTTATGACCTAATATCACATGATTTTACCCATGTGACGTCATAGATGTGTCATAAAGTATTTTTAATAACATGATAATTTGCTAATTTAGTATCATGTTTCTATCTATCTGTACAACATTTAAGGGCAATAACATCAACCCTTAGGGAGATACAGGCTCTCAAAGTTGAGAATGGCGACCATTTTGAATTTATGCAAACTACCCAAAACCCCCAACATGTGTTTAAACTGGAGGCATTATATCAAGATAATGTACACGCGATGCTGATTCCATTGATACCAAATTTCCTTTGATTAGAATTATTTCTGACAAAAAACTTATTTTAGGCAGCCTACAAGTAAGTGGTGTTAAGGAAAGTGCGGTACAGTATGTTTAGGATATGTTACATAGTTTCAGCTGTCGTTGTGTATGGGATGACATGGCATGTCTCCTGCAACAAAAGATCATAATAAACTGATGGTTTCCCATTTTTGGCCAAATAAAGCTTGATGTCATGTCCAAGTATAGACTCAGCAGGCTATCCTTCAGGGAAGAATTTTGTGACCTGAAGATGTGCAGGGTCTTACCTCTGTCTCTTGTAGATCTCTTCTAGATGGAGTTTTGTCAAAGGAAATGAAGTCTCTGTTATGGAAATTTCAACTTTTGCAAAAGCAAAGCATTCTCTGGTTGGAATGTTTTGGGAAGGACAGCTTGAAAGAGTGTCAGCTGTACTTAATTTACCTCTTGGAATGTAACAAATGAGCTTACCTATGCTTGTGGGCTGTTTGCCTCACATGATGATCTCTAGAATCGCCCATGGAAGATTTAAGGAATCCAAAAGTGACATAAGAAAGTAACAGATCATGTAATTCAGTTTTGGTTACTATAACTGATCAAAGTAAAGAGTCAAGTAAACGTGGCATTTGGCAGGAAACACTGAAATGCTCTAAATTGAGCTACAATTAGGGCCTTTAATTTTATATTTTGTGTACTCTGCAATGGTTACAGATTAGATTTAGGTTATTTGTTTTCTGTTCTATCTTGCAGATGTGGATAAGGCAGAGGCACATGCTACGGAGGCAAGAGAAGAAGCTACTCGGTGAGAATAAACTTGTTGATCTTTGATCAATCATAAAATCAAAATGGCAGGATTTGTGGGATTCTTTTCCTGAGAACAAATTGTACCAAGTCAAACCAACCGTCGGGACTGTGGGTAATGCAGCCCCCAGAAAATGAAGAGATGATTTGGTACTGACTAGGGCTCGCATAGGTCACACTTACCTAACCCATGCTTATTTGCTCCATGGGGATGAGAGACCATATTGTATCCCCTGTGACTGTGCTGTCACCGTCAGTCACATCTTCATTGAATGCTATGAATACTCGCGTATTTGTCAGAAGTATTACACTGTGCCAAACCTGAAGGCATTGTTTCAGCACACAGACCCATCTCTCATTTTGGGCTTTCTCAAAGAAAGTAACCTTTACAGGAAATTTTGACATGACTCCCACATTTGCTTTGGTCTAGACATTTTGGTAGAGTTTTGCCCAATCCTTTTTTCTTTTAGGTGATTTCACCTCACCATTACCCTTTTTTATCTAGCTGACACTATATAATACATTCGTGTTGGTGTGTCGTTAAACCCTCATCTAACTAACTTGATCTTTGATCAAGCAAAAGATCTTATAATGGTGAAGAAAGCCATTCCTTTTCTTTGATTTATTAAGCAAACAAACATTCAACATTCATGTTGCTATCACCTTAAAAACTTCATAAAACAGTTCTTGCAGATTTGTGGCTGGCAATACTTGCACAGTTGCTCTAACGTACTGGAATCAGTTACAGGATTAAATCAAGACCTGGATACTTGTTAATACCATTCAAGCTTGAATTTATCCAAAACATGTGCCCTATATCACTTTATAGCAAAATTGAATTTGCAGTTTACTCTCTTTCAAATGCAAAGCATTGATTTCTATCTAAAGGCACATGTGTTGTTCAATGCATTCAGCAAAGCATGAACAACATGAACATTTCATGAAGTGTTTTTGATTTCTTGCTGAAGGTAAAAAGAATCTTTGCAATCATGATGGGGTGTGTGCGTGTGTGTGTGTTTGTGATTCGTGGCTTATATACACAATATGCAGATAGGAATGGATGCTTTTCATACTTGGTATATGTTAGTTAGTTAGATGAGGTTTAACGTCCCAGTTTCCAACCAATTGGTTCAAGTCGAGACAACCACGGCCTTTTTTCCAGTTGTGGCTCACTGGCTTGTTTCCATACTTGGTATATGAGTTTATCATATAAGGAGGAAGAACCCTATTGTTTTTGGTGGATCTGAGAGGTCATATCAGGTCACCAGTGGTCAAAAGCCTTGTAAACACAGTGGCTCAGGGTAGGAAGAATCGATACCTTTTATACTTGACAAATGTGCATGCGACTTAGTCAGAAGGTGAACCCTGTTGTATTTGGTAAAGGTTAAAGGGTATAGGTTATCTGAGGTCACCTGAGTTAACAATTTCAAAAATCTTGGAAATTGCTTGTAAACATGACATTTCAAGGTCGGAATGATGGACACATTTCATAATTTGTATATGGATTTATAATATTAGAGGATCGAAGGACCCTAAGTCTGGAACAAAACTGAACACCTCTGTGCATGTACTACTAGAAGTGCTAAACTGATTTATTCAGGAAAATTAAAGTAATAAGAGAGCCAGTGACTGTACAAATGTTGTTGGGACAAACTTACAAAATTGTAAAATCAACTTACTGTAGCATTAAACTTAATAGTTGACCAGACCATCATTATTGCAATGACAGTCATTTACAGTGTTTTCTTGTAGTTCTTTAACAAGTTCTTGTAGAATAAGAAGGTAATATATTTCACAAAGGAATCCTAAAATTACACAAAGCAGTTCCACTGTCATGTATAGATACACTTCATAGAACATGGCATACCATACGGCATACAATATAACTTTTATTTTGGTTTCACTGAGGATCCCCCTATGCAATTTTGATGGTGTGTGTGTCAACTGGTTGTAAGCACAGTATCTCAAGATGGGTATCCGTGAAGGATCTCAAACATGACAAATGGATTATTCCTCATATTAAGTATATGGTCCTTTTGCTTTTTGTGGGGTCAAAGATCATATGGGTTCACCTGATGTCAGAAGGCCAAACCCTGAAAGCCAGGTATATCTCATGAAATGTTACATGTGTGCATTGGTCTGCATACATTCAACTTTCATAGCAATTACTGCTATGCATTTACGGTAAAATAAGTAACTTACCTAGATTGTATAGCACTTTTGTGGAAGGTCCTTCCTGCCATTTGTTAACTTTTTTCTAACACTGGTCTTCACTGCGTCATGCTCATCACGTATTGGTTTGCAGTCAAGGGTAAAAGCCTAGACTAGTGGTATGTCAGTGTTGTCATTAGGGTTTTAAATCCAAGAGCTCGAGGAAATACCATCATGCTGAACTTCTCCCCATTAGATTTAGGTAGCTCAAAAACACCCGCCAATTGCCTGCCTGGGCGGGTTTTTCTAGTTGACTAGCTCAGCAAACAGTTCACATCCTCCCACACCTCAGTCAGGCTGTTGAGCTGTTGTTCTGTTTGCCTATCATGTAACTAATAATACAGTTGACTCAGCAAGGTAGAACCTCCTTTGTGTTGGTAGATAGACTCTCACAGTTCAATAAGCTTGGTGTATTTGCAGAAGAGATAAACCACTGAGCTCAGTGTGTTCGCACAGGAGGCAAAAGAGATAAACTTACAGTGAGATGAGGACTAGGAGAGCTTAAATTTGCTACCTAAATGTAATGGAGGAAAGTTTCTCATGTCACTTTCTTTTTGAAGAGATGACCCAAGAAATTTTGGAGGGCCTGAGTTTTTGAAGAGACCGTAAGCATTACTACATGTTGTGAGTGTGGAAACAGAAAATGTTTATAACAGGTGGTAACAGATGTACCAAAATAACCACTGGATGACCACTGAAATCAAATTTCTGAATACCCCCAATGAAGCAAGTACCAGTACACTAGTTACATCACATAGACAGCTACCCAAGACTGCCAATGGATCTGTTGGAGACGAAGCATTCCTTATTCATTCATACAATGACCCAATTGTAACCCCAGCTGCATAACCGTTACTCCAAATCCTTGAACACCACTGGTAACCCATTATCCATTCATCATTGTGTACAAGTTACTTTAAATTTGTCCAAACATGTGTTCATCAGGCAAGTCTTACTTTTTATTACTTCCTCGTAAGAGTATTATGTATGGCAAATGATAGCCCAACCCTTTAACACTAATGCAAGTAATTAAGACAACATCATCCTATCTATAAACTGGGATTTCCATGCATTTCACAATGTTAGGAAACAAATACAACATTCACAAACACTGTCCAACATAAGTTATGGGAAGATTGTAATAGACCCCCTTATATAACTTTAGGAGCAGGCCTGAACTAGTGCAGTACATAAGGTGCAGATACACGTGCAGCGTATGGCTCGATGTATAACACATTAGCTGACTGAAAAATTTTCAAGCCTGTTCAAAGAAAGTAACCTCATAGAGCAAAACTCTTGAAATGAACCTTGCGAATATATTTCAGACTGTTATTTGAGGGTGTTATGCACATGTCAGTTACATGGTTTCGAGATTCTTTAGAGGTGGGGTTATTTTGGATACTTGAATTTGGTCTGCACAAACAAAGTATGACTTCGGGGACTGAGCTTTTTCTCCTCTTTGGGAATCAATTTTGGCAAACATTCACAGATTCAAAAACTCTCCTTATAAACTAAAGCAGTAATGGTTTACATAATATTTTAAATCTTTTTGGTTTCGATGATAAGAGAAACCTATGCATTCATGATGGTGTGTATGTATGTGTGTATGTGCGTGTGTGGGTGTGTGTGTGTGTTTGTGACACTTCTTGTTAACACGATATCTCCAGAAGGGAAAGTCGGGCAGTTCTCAAACTTGGTACATAGATGCCCCATATTGAGAGGAAGAACCCTATTGTTTTTGGAGGGGTCAAAGGTCACCTGGGATCACCAGGGGTCAAACCCTGAAAACCTTGTTAACACAATATCTCGAGTTAGGAAGCTTGGATGAATTTCATACTTTGTGTGTAGATGCGTTATGGTAAGGGGAAGAACCCTATTATTTTTTGTGGAGGTCAAAGGTCATCTGGGGTCACCTGGGGTTAAACCCTGAAAACCTCGTTAACACGATATCTCAAGAAAGGAAGCTCTGACAGTTCTCAAATGTGGTACATGAATGCCCCATGTTGAGAGGAAGAACCTTATTGTTTTTGGTGGGGGTCAAAGGCCACCTGAGGTCACTGGGGGTCAAACCCTGAAAACCTTGTTAACACAATATCTTTAGGTAGGAAGCTGGGATGAATTTCATACGTAGTGTGTAGATGTGTTATGGTAAGAGAAAGAATCCTATCATTTTTGGTGGAGGTCAAAGGTCATCTGGGGTCACCGGGGGTCATACCCTGAAAACCTCGTTAACACGATATCTCAAGAAGAAAAGCTCTGACAGCTCTCAAACATGGTACATGGATGCCCCATATTGAGAGGAAGAACCCTATTGTATTTGGTGGGGGTCAAACCTTGAAAACCTTGTTAACACGATATCTCGAGGTAGGAAGCTTGGATGAATTTCTTACCTAGTATGTAGACGCGTTATGGTAAGAGGAAGAACCACATAACTTTTGGTGGAGGTCAAAGGTCATCTGGGGTCACCAGGGGTCAAAGTCTGAAAACCTTGTTTACACGATATCTCAAGGTAGGAAGCTTGGATAAATTTCATACTTAGTATGTGGATGTGTTATAGTAAGAGGAAGAAGCCTATTGTTTTTGGTGGAGGTCAAATGTCACCTGGGGTCATCAGGGGTCAAAGTCTGAAAACCTTTACATGATATTTCAAAGTAGGAAGCGTGGATAAGTTTCATACTAAGTATGTGGATGTGGTATGATGAGAGGATAAAGGCAATTGTTTTTTGTGGTGGTCACAAGCCATCTGAGGCCACTAGAGGTCAAAAACTGAAACTTTGTAAACATGCCATTACAAAGGAGGAAGCACAGACAAATCCCTTCTAATTCATTTTTTTTTTTCTTTTTTTTTCATTTTTTTGGTTATTCAAGTTTTGGTTCAAAGGTCATGTGGCATGAGCTGATGTGAGCAGGGGTGAAATTGTGACCACATCATAAAATATGATGAAGTAGAGAAGTATAAATTTGATGGATGAACCTCAATGTAACAAAGCACCCCCTTTTCGGCAAGGAATTATTAAGCCTTTTGGCTTTCTGGTTCCAACATCTTAAGATTAGATAGCATTTGACCAGTGACTGAAAGATATGGGACATCATGGCATTTTTTGGAATAGAACATATATCATCGAAACCTCAATGCATTTTTGCATTCTGGTTTAACTGAAATGATTAATATATTTGTCAAGATTCTGAAGGTTGCACTTTGTCATTTGTGCCATAGTGAACTGCACATGATGGCATACAAATGCACTAGATTGGATTTGAAGATAGAACTGTTGCAGTATGGCATGTATCGGCCTCTTCATTTGAAATTTGTTTGCTGTCAACCAGCCTTACCACCCAGCTTCACCATTAGCATTAGACACCTTATTTCTTGTGATGATTAAGACAGGGTAGAAAGCAGTCAAGTCGTGAATGCATCTTAAAAAGTGCTGAACATACATTTCGATGCCATATTATTTCCACCCTGTTATAATCCTGGGAAGCAAAAGACTACTGTTTTATTTTATACTCTGTTACAGTATCTGAAATAAGTGTCAGTCGGAAATGGTACTCTCTGTCGGAGTGGTGGTCCAGGTTGGCATTTCTGCATCCTGGTCAGGTTCGGCAGCTGCAGATCACCGTTTTCATGTATCACTGCACCATGTTTCCCTGAACCATGACACAGTACATCTCATTTACAACAACCTTTTCAGCTTTTCATTGTCAACTTTATTCTCCAAAATAGAAATTATTTACTACAGTAATGTCACATTGAAAGTGGACTTTCATATTGTGGAAACTTAAGCATTGAATTCAGTGAAACGTACACTACAAAGTCAGTGCTGAAAAGGTTAAATTACTGCTGAATAATTACAGTAATATTGTGGTAATAACAGATAGAGAATAAACATATTTTGGTAAGTGTTCCCAAAGTTCAATTGATGTTAAGTGAGGCATTTGTTTTCTTGTGGGTTCTTAAAATGGGAACTGTCTCAAAGATGCATGAATAACTTTTGACCTACATGAGGTGCTATTGCTACTTGGATACAGAATTGTTTATTGCAGTTGTATATTTTAATACAGCACCTGTTACTGGTTTATAACCTAACACTGAATTACCTTTACCATTGGTAAACATAATTAATGTAGCTGATAATGTAAATGTCATATGTTCTTTCTCATTCAAAAGTGCTTTGACTAGCTCAAAGGGTGTGTACAGTAGTTTTAAGAATTATTAGATGTTTTGATGAAATAAATATACTTTATGGTCTCTTACAGCTTTGAGATGTCACAAAAAACTTTTTTAGAGTGAGTTATGTTTATTATCTTCTGTGTTCCTTGTTTAGCAACAATGCTTTTAATAATTCAAGTGAGCAACTGAAAGGAGGTTATAAGTTTCTTTATAGTATCTACAGATATTTAAAAATATTAAAATGACCGCAGTAACTGGGAGCATACACACCAATATTGTGACTGCTTTTCACATTTGTATAAATCACCGGTAACTTTTGGTAAGTATGAATTGTATGACAGATTAGTATATACAGTGTGTATTTGTCACATGTAGCTTGTGGTAGTCATGCATATATAACAATGCATTTATTAAACCTTTGACTAGCTGTAATTGTGACTTAAATGGAAGAAGATTATGCAGTCTCTTGTTTGAAACTTTCATTTTTAATATCTGGCAGTTTTTGGCAGCAGAGTCTTAGCCATTGTTGAATAGTTAATTCAGGGAGCTGCCAGCTCCCTAGTTATAGCAGAAAACAGAAAGTTACCGATATATCTACCATATGGTAGACAAAGAAATACTGGAGCATAGTCATGGATGCAACCACCTATACTTTTGTTGTGGTTTTAATACCAACATAATCAATAGGGACATAGACAGCTGGGTCCCAAACAAATGGATTTATAAAACCAAAAGATATCAGTAGTAAGAAGAAATTAAGGTAAAGATGAATACCTTTCATTGCATTTATACTGGCCATCCGTGGGGTTACATGCTAAATTGTATACCAATTAGGGCTCACTGATAATGGGACAAGCCCTTTCTTGAGGGGGACCATATGAACCCTCCTCCCTGTCCCTACCTTCAGTTGGTACCTTAACCTCACTGACCCGACCATTAATGTAAGGTTTATTGTTGACTCAAAAATAATTGAACCTGTGTCCAAAGTGCTGGCTCCAGGTGCAATAAGTAAAGGATTGACTTAATTTGAAAGTTAGCAGCCCAGTGAATTGACTGAATTCAATTAGGTCACGATGACCTCATGTAACTCTTTGACAACACTGTTTGAAACAGTAGTGGTGTCTTAAATAGAAGAAGGAATCCAATGCTCTGGTTTAGAATTGTCATGTGTAATATTTTACCAGTCAGTTGCAGTAGTCTGGGTCATATATCCACTATTCCTTGGTTATCATTAGCCAAGCTGAATTGGCTGAAATGATAACGACTATTTAGTGGTTATCATTAGCAGAGTTGAACTGGGAGTTCTTGAAATACCACATGATTGGTGAAACTACCGTATATTTAACCATAATCTTGGGTGCAAACAAGTATACTTTTGCTGCGGCCTTAGCACCCATATAAGAAAAAAATAGGGGCATAGAGGGCACACACCTCAACAACTTCACCATAAACCCAAGAAAAGAAATGTTAACATTTTGATTTTTTTGCAGAGGTTGTGAAGCAGCTATTGCAACTACATAGTTTAAAAAGATCCTCATTGTTGAAATGTTTCCAGATTTTACTATTTTTTTTTTGTTATGTGCAAGATGGTAGATCACATTTTATTACAAAGGTTTAACATTAAAGAACAGATGTACCTTAAAATGTTTAAAATGTGAAAGTTTTAATGGTTTTGGGGTATTGGTCAATGACAATGGTAATTGAGGCACTATTTCTCATGGTGGATGGCTACATCACGAAGGTTTATTAGGGGAGGGTGTATTATCAGTGTAGCCTACTTAAACCTTGCTTTTTGATTCCTTGCCGAAGGCTGAAGGAATCTATGGGATGGTGACATCGTTCGTGTATGTGTGTATGTGATGCTTTTGCTTTTAAACACGATATCTCAAGAAGGGTAACTCTGAGGAATCTCATACTTAGTGTGTAGATTGCCTTTATACAGTAAATGATCCCTATTGTTTTTGGTGGAAGTCAAAGGTCATTTGGAGTCAGCAGAGGTCAAAAGGTCAAAACCTTGTGAATACTATATCTCAAGAAGTGTGCCTGTAAGGGATCTCATACTTAGCATTTATATTGCCCATATTAGGTAGATGATTCCTATAGTTTTCGGTGGAGGGGAAAGGTCATTTGGGGTCACAAGTGGTCGAATGGTAAATACCCTGAAAATTGTAAACACAAAATTTCCAGAAGGATAAATGTAAGGGATCTCATACTTAGCATGTGTATTGCCCATATTGAGTAAATGATCCCTGTTGTTTTTGTTGGAGGTCAAAGGTCATTTGGGTCACCAGAGGTCAAAATGTCAAAACCATGTAAACACTATATCTCAAGAATGGTAATTGTAATGGATCTCATACTTAGCATGTGTATTGCCCATATTGAGTAGATGATCCCTACTTTTTGGTGGAGTTGGAAGGTCATTTGGGGTCACAGTAGGTCAAAAGGTCAAAACTTCATAAACACTGTATCTCAAGAAGGGTAACTGTGAGGGATCTCATACATAGCACGTGGATTGCCAATATTGAGTAGACTATTTCTGTTTGTTTTGGTGGAGGTCAAAGGTCATTCGGTGTCACCAGAGGCCAAAAGATCAAAGCCTTGTAAACACGATATCTCAAGAAGGATAACTGAGTAATCTCACACTTGACATGTGGATTGTTCGTATTGAGTAGATGATCCCTATTCTTTTCCTTGCTGGTCAAATATCATTTGAGGTCACAAAAGGTCAAAACCTATTAAACATGATATTTCAAGGAGGATAACTATGAGGGACCTCATACTTGGCCTGTGGATTGTTTATATTTAGCATGTAGGTCATTTTGGGTCACAAGATTTCAAAAGGTTTTGATCTTATTAACATTATAGATAACTGTAAGGGATATCATGCTTGTCATGTGATTTATGTTTGTTACCATGTATCCATATGGCAAGGAATCACTTAGCCTATTGGCTTTGTGGTTTGAGTATTCAGAAATCCATTACCACCGAAATCAACACCACTTTAACTTAAGTTTGTCTTTAACACTTTAAGAAGAGGCTGCCACTCATATCCCAACAACCGTATAGAATCACAGCAGTAGGCCCAGTTATTATTCAATGTAATAATGTAGTAATTCATGAAGCAATAAGTTTTAAACTGTTATTCTTCTAAAATTTGAAAATTCTGTTAAATAGTTGTTGTAGAAGGTGCAAATTATAGCACCACCATATTCTGTCTAAGCAACCCCCCCCCCCCCTTCATTCCTTATTAGTACACAAGAAAAAGCTGGTTGCATTCTGGTGCTTCATTAGACAAAGAATTGGAAAATATGTCTCAAGGAAAAATAAACCGAATTCTCAGAGGAGTTGTTTGGTGTGGAGCTTTCTATTGTTGTACAATTATTTGATCTTCATTCCTCAAAAGGTTGGCAATGAAACCACTTCCTGACGACTACGGTTTGGAGCAAGTAAGTATAATAATGTTTAGCCAACTCGATCCTCCTGAACTTCAGTTACTGTTTGTTCTTGTGAGCACAGCCTTTGTCCTTGTTCTTGTTCCACGTGATACACACACCTTAAAAATTCTGCAGCATACCTTTCACATTTATTTCTTCACTCCTGGTGTCAAGTACCTGTAGGCCTATACTCAAATTAACATGTATATTCAGGGGTGTAGCCAGGATTTCAAAAGTTGTAGGCACGAAAATATGAAATATATGTATATACAGTGCTACCCCTCTTTAAAGGACACTCATCTAGAAGGACACCTAGTAAAGTCCCAAAAACCAAAATGTAATGTTAAGTTGGTTCACTTATCAGGACAACCCCACTTGGCAGGACACTTTATCTGGTCCCTTGGGTGTCCTTTAAAGCGGGTTCTGTATGTCACTATATCAAAGGGGTGTCTCAATCAGTCACATGATGACTGATGGTACACTTAGCCCATTTTGTTGACCACTAACACTAGTAATATCTATTGATGGTCAGTTGTGTGACCAACCATGACCAGACAGCTTTTTCCTGTAGAGGGAGAAGTGTCAGTACCAAGAGTCATTCTGGTTTCAGGGCCTTGCTGACTTGAAACACCTCATTCAATACCACTTTTAAACCCAAAAAACAAACGAATTAAAATATGTAATTCAATACTACGTGATGTATTTAAAATTAGCAAGGTGCATGTACAGAGTAGTCTTACTTTTACACAACTTCTGATACTTGTAGATACAAAGATAGGCCAGAAATGTCTTTGATACAACTATAGCCAGTAAACGTCTTTGATACAACTATAGCCAGTAATTGTCTTTGATGAGCATAGACCTCGAACAAAGCTTTCTTAATATCAGTCATAAAAATTCAACTTAAAAAATGTACGCATCTCATCATCAGATTGACCAACTACAATGACATCACTCAAGAAATGTGTTTCGTCTGTTTTGTAATTGTTTAATGCAATCTTTTCCTAGGCTGGCCTGCCTTTATTCATATACATTAGCACAGATGTTTTGATATGCATGCCTAAGTCACTACATTCTGTTGTTAGTTGACCTAAACGAAAACGTCACCAGAGCATGCGCAGAAGGTATCTTCGAACTGGCTTTATTCAATTCGATTAATCGTTCCCCATATTCTCGCCGCAAGACGTAAAACGTTATTTAAATTATGTGTTGGGTGTTTTTGTCTGGGATCTAGGTCCATCAAAATCAGACAAACCGGTTGTAGCTTTTAAAAAACTGACAAGATGGGATCCTACTATTTTTTGGCGGGTAGAGTGTTGAATTTAACGGCATGCGATAGAAATGGCAGCCTAGATGACAGAAGAATAGGTCACCGTGACCTAGTTAAGCCATATTCTTGCTACTGTACGTTCATTTCATTGTTTTTTCCTGTCAAGACCTTTAAACTCGTCCAGCAAGCTTGTGGATTTGAATTATTGGTGCTTTTTAAAAAAGACAACTTGGTCAAAAAAGTGTAGGCCCAGGCCTACAGTGCTACATACTGGCTAGGCCCCTGATATTAAATGTATAAATCTATGTATGATAGTATTTTTGCCAAGAATCAGCCTAAGCAGTTCAAACAGCAGAGTGTGTGTGTGTGTGTGACTTTTATGCAATTGAAGTATCTACATTGATGCCAAAGAGTCAATAAATAAACAAGCTGTGCAGCCAGCACAAAATGAATTATTATCGCAAATTTGTCTATTAAAGGTTTCCACTTTGCACCAGAAAGTATTGCAAAATATGACTTATATTTTCCTTTCTGCAAACTTGGGACAAATTGTCGTTCAAAGCAAGACACTATTGTTAACTGTCTAAAAACAGGACAGTACTTTTTAAATGGAACAGACAGTACCTAACTATTACTGACGTACTTTTTCAATGTATTCCCAAGTTATTTTATGTGTGTATGTGTGTGATTGTATATGCAGTCCACTACGAACTCATTTGCTTAGACATTCAGACCCTGTTTTTGGAACCATAAACTGTGAATGTTACTTAATCCAATTATATATGTTCTCTGTGAAAATGGTTAATTGACTCTTAGTGACATCTCAGCCAATTTTAAAGTAAGTAAAGACATACCCTATATAAAAGATTTAACTGTGCAATGTAAGGACTTGTCAACAGCTTATCTGTTGTGCAACCAATTGCACTAAGTTCCTCACTGGCCAGGGATTAAATGTTATTCTAGAAGTGATAGTGGTTTCTTTCAGCAAAGAAATGAAGATAAGGAGGATTTCATTACTCCACACCTCCCTTTGTGAGGTCTGGTGGGAGTAGTCTGATTTCTAAGCAGACCTGTTTCTAATAATGTGACTATTTCTCTAAACAGTGGATGTACAGACTCCTTACCACTTCAAAGGTGGTGTGGGGTGTGATCAGCTTTCAAAATTCAACACCAAATCCATGCATGTTGCTCTCAGTGCATAAAAAGACACCATTCACTGTACACAGTACAGTAAAGAGTTTCCCTGTGCATGCATTCCCTGAAAATCCATAGCAAACTGGCTGCTCATACTTCTTTTCTATTTTCTGAATTTATTCTTGGCACACCTAGGTGTATGAGTTACCACATGGTGGTGTGCCACAGCAATTGCAGATTTTCAAATATGTAGCTAGATCTGGAATGTTAATCACTTGCTCAGATGAAGACACTGCTTGTGCAAGTGTATATAAAGTGTTCTTTATTCTTCCTTGGGTGGACTAGATGTGATCAAGAAAAGAATAAATGTTTACATTATTTTGGAAGGAAAGACTCCTCAGTGAGTATATTCTTTATTACTACAGGATGACCACCAGCCATTGAAAGATTGTGACAAAGGTAAGCTTTTAAGTTTACTTGCGTAATGTTAACTCTTAGAAACTGTAGCAACATTGACAAACGTGAGACCCCGTTAGGTTTTTTTTTAATGCAAGAATCTTAAACGAAGCCTTCCTAATGTGTTCATTCATAAATGGTTACTCATAGGAATCCTGCTCTTTGAAAGGATTTCTTGATTTCAGTGGAAACCATATAGATGTCTTGTGGCACATGCATGCTCAGTTATGTGTGATTGAAACATATCTCATGATAAAATGATATAATATGTGTAAATGTAATTCAAACGTATGTGGTTTCATTATATTGAGGCTGAATAACCCGTAATCATTTTTGGTACAGTTATATAACAGTATCAAAGGTCACCAGAGATGAAGCTTTCAAATCTTAGACTTTAAGTAAATCATGCTGTCTCAATCATTGACAGTGTTAAAATTCCATGAACCAAATCTTCAAAGCCTTTTTGCACTCTGATTTGGACAGTTCAGAACAAGAGCATTATTGTTTTGCAAAATGTTTTGCTTTTGCTGAGGGGACAGACCCAGAAATTGATGGCATGTGTGTGGCTGTGTTTACAGGTGTTTGTGAACCCAGATTATTAAAACACAGTGTATTATATTATCAATGTTATCTAGAGGAATAAGGTGAACAGGACTCAGATCAAGTATGTAAAGCACCCAAAGCAAGAATGCTGTTGTAAAGTAAAACAGTTCCTATTACCAGAGATCAAACACTGAATATTGCACCAACTAGACTTAATATGTGTGTGTGTGTGTCCTTTGATTGCTGTTCTAAATCAGTTTTCATTGTCTAATTATTACCTCTAGGAACAGAAGAAAAACCAGATAAAGAAGAACGAAGTAAGAAACCACACGAAGAGGAAGATGGGTAAGTAACAAAGAAATACAGTGGCCCTGTTTGAACAAGGTAACTTCCATAGAAGCGTAGCATACTCTTTCCATTTTAGTCAGAATTCCAACTTATTTGAAGTAGCATTTGCATATTCCAGTGTAATCTTTGGTAGCTCATGTGACATTTTTTACAGCTTAATAAGGAAATTCTTGATCTAGTCAGATGCAACATAAGAGTCTTAATCATATTAGCCCTATATATCTTAAACACTCACATTAGACCATCTTTTTTAAAGCAATAAATTCTTGTCTTGCTTATTCAATGTCTGTGTTACAAGAGTTGGATAAGCAGTCTCTATGGTTCAACATTCTGAAACAGCTTCTTGTACAGTAAATGTGTTATTTTACTACTGCTAATGCTTGCTAGCCGTGTGTGGCACACCGTGTAGTTATATGGAATTGACTGCATTAGGGGCCTCACCAGACTGGAAGAAAATCAGCCGCACTTTTTAGGAGATATTAACAAAAGAAAATTGGGCACACGTACACACACATAGACACATTGTGGCCCCTCTTTCACTTGTGGCCTTCTGGTCACCCTGGGGTACCCTATCATGGGTTGCTCATTAATTCAGTGAAAGGTACACAAAATAATTCGGTGCTGACTGGGTTATTAAAGTTTCTACTGCATACAGTAATGTTGTGGTAATAATATGTTTTAGTATACAAATAACGAATGTTTATGAGAACGATAGCATGAATTATTTCATCAGTTGAAAGATTGAACGTTCTATTCAACGAGGCAGAGCCGATTGAATAGAACGTTAAATCTTTCAACGAGTGAAATTATTCACACTGTCGCACGAAAGAAAAACATTCATTATTTGTTTATATAACACCTTATAACTATCTACCCTGATCTAGTCGGTTAAAGTTGTGTTTTGGCAGTCACGGTGCTTCGTGTTTGTCTGTGTGGTAGCTCCATGGGTTGTCGCGTTTGCTAGCTACGCGTGTATGTGCATATTACATTCAATATCCAATGCGCGTCCAATGCGCGATCCAAAGCTGCATTGATTTATTGAGTTGCGGCATAGTTTCTACATCCCTCAGTGATTGTGACATCAAAGCCGTGTGTTATACTATTATAACACACGGTCATGTGTTATACTAGACTATTACACGATAGATAACACACGACCGTGATGATAGTGCGGAATCACCCATGGCATGTGACCACCAATCCTCCAATCAAATGTAGAGAAATTAATGAGGTGTTATATATTAAGTATTGCATAAGTTCAACTGATATTAATGAGGCATTTGTTTTCTTGTGTTTCCCAAAAATGTTAAGTGTCTCAGAGATGCATGATGACTTTTGACCTACATGAGGTGCTATTGCTTCTTAGATACAGAATTCAGATTATTGCAGTTGTATATTTTTAAAACAGAACTTGTTACTGGTTTAAAAAATGACACTAAATTAGCTTAACATAATGTAGCAGATAATATAAATGCCATGTCCCTTTCTCTTTCAAAGAGTGCTTTCACTAGCTAAAAGGGTGTGTAGTGTTTAACATTACCTGCATTTTTAGATGTAGTGATAAAATAGATGTACTTTATGGTCTCTTGCAGCTTAGACATGACCAAAGCAGCTGCCGAGTGAGTGATGTTTAATATCTTCTGTGTTCCTTGTCAGCAATAATGCTTGGAATAATTCAAATGAGCAAGTAGAAAGAGATTATCAGTTTCTTTATAGTATCTACAGATATTTAAAAGTGTTAAAATGACTGCAATGTACACACCAATAATGTGACTGCTTTTCACATTTGTGGAATCACTGGTAACTTTTGGGTACTCTGAGTTGTATGACAGATTAGCATGTGTGTATTTGGCATATTGTGGTTGTGGTTGTCACCAGAAATTTTATATCCGTTGACTAATTTGTTTCTGTCAGAGTCCGTAGCTTTTTGTCGAATTTTCCAACAGATGCACAACATTTACCATACAGTCATGTAAGATCTCAGAAAGGGGCCTTTTGTGACCTTTCACCTAAGTGCTGTCACTGATTTTTTTTTTATGACAAAATTAAGTATTGAGCTGTGAAATATAAAGAAGAAAGAAAAATGAATGAAGTACTGTAAAATTTATTGAAGCATCTTGGCATACGATTTGAGAGCTAGCTGTAAATGGCAATATTTATTCCTAAATATCAATTTGAAGTTTTCAATTCATGACAAACTACTGTACTCCTCAGAGTGCCCTCTCCTTGTGAGTCAAGGGAAGGGCTCAAATCAGTAAAGGGTTTGAATTGTCTTTGCAAAAGTTGATGAATCAGCCTTAATTGATAGCCATCCATGACCTCATGTGTATCTATAGCAATGCATTAATTGTACCTTTATCTGTAACTGTGACTTAAATGAAAGTACATGCAGTCTCTTTTTTTAAAATTTCATTATTAGTATCTGATAAATTTCTTGGAGCAGAATGGGTCATGGTCATTTTTGAATGGTTATACTGTAGCAGAGAACAGGGAGTTACTGATATGCCTCATGGTAGACAAAGAAATACTGCAGCAGTCTTGGGTGCAGTCACCTATACTTTTGCTGTGGCTTTAGCACTCACATAAGAAGTACGGGCATAGACTGCTAAGTCCCGAACAAATTGATAGTCTAAGGAAAAGACATCAATAGAGAAAATTTTGCTAAGGATGAAAACCATTCATTGCATTTATATTTGCTATCCTTGGGGGTTACATGCTAAATTGTGTACCCATTAAGGCTCCCTGACAAAATAACAAAATTTTCTTAACAAGAGGGGATCATGAACTTCCTTCCTGGGCCTACCTGTGAATGGTCCCCCCACCAAACTATTATTGTAAGGTTTATTTTTGACTCAGAAATAATTGAAGTGGTCTTCAGAGTGCTGGCTCCAGTTGAACTAAGTAAAGGTCTGACTGGCTTTACTTGACAGCCCAGTGACTTGACTGAACTCAGGTCTTGAAGACCCTCTGGAACTCTCTGACAACACTATTTGAAACATTAGTAATTGTGACTTAAATGGAAGAAGTAATGCTTTGGTTTAGAATTATCTTGTTTAATATTTTACTAGTTGGTTGCAGTAGCATGGGTCATATAGCCACTCATCAGTGGTTGTAGCAGAAATGAATTGGGTATTCTTGAAATACCACCTAATTGGCAAAGAAATATTTAGGCATGATCAGGGGTGCAAACAAATATACTTATGCTGTGGATGTAGCACCCATATAAAACAGAAATAGGCACATGGACAGCACAAACCTCAGTAAGCTTGACCATAAACCCAAGAAATGAAATACCAATATTTGATAGCTTGCAGAGGCTGTGAGGCATTTATTGCGACTTCATAGTTTAAAAAGGTTCTCAGTGTTGAAATGATTCCAAATCTTACCATTGTTTAATCATTTGTAAGATGGTCCATCACACTTTGTTACAAATGTTCAATTTAAAAAACAGATATAACTTGAAATGTAAAAATTTTAATGGTGTTGGGGTATTGCAGAGGAAAAAATAATCGACGGCATCGACGGCAAAAGCCGTGGTAGCAGCTGGTTTTGCCGCCGATTATCCCAAGTAATGGCGGCACTTTTTTGCCGTCGATCAATCTCAACATTGCCAGTCGATCAATTTCTACATTCGCAAATCACTATCCCAATTTTTAAAAGGCAAAATCCAAGGTAAATTTCTGCAGAAATTTACTAATGTTTCACGGGACTTTAAAAGTAACGGTAAGATGTTGTGATGGCTAAAACAGCCGACAAGTGGGCATAGAAAACAATCTGTTATCTCTTTGTCAAATTTGGAAAAAAAAATCGTACGTATTTGTTTTGAAATTCTTGCTAGGAGCCATGAGTCGGTATAGGCGCAATATCCCCTCACACTAAAAAGCGTTAGGCTAGTGTAAGTCCTAGTTTCACTAAATCTGAAAAGTTAGTTTCGTAATGAGCTTCATACCTACAAATAACAAGAGTAGACCTTACAAAAACATTGCGAATTGCTGTTTGAGAGTCTCCTACACATGTGTCTCTAATATTTTTGGGAAATTTATGCCAAATTTATACTCTAGATACCCCTCCAGATCGTTAGAGATTCTCTTCAGCACATATACTCATTTAGTGTGTAGAAAGCACTGGTCATTCAGAAGAGCGTAGGCTTGAACTTTGGGAATAAAATCTGTGTTTTAGATGTCTAAAAATTTATTTGTCATATCATCGGTCACAAACGTGGTAACCAAATATTTTGAGGGATTTTGTCTACAATTTTGCCAGCTTTTTCGGAATTATTTTGTGAACTTGTGTTCACACTCTTATGGACCCTGTGTAACGTTCTTGAGGCAAAAACTTGATACCCCGACATTACGAAATTTTGTCCCTATTAAGGATTTCACCCGAGTCCCCACCAAAAGCGACGTTTGGTGGGGTGATTAAATTTCACCCGACTTCCTGCTTAACTCATTCAAGCACGCTCCGCAAGACCGCAATAGATTGATAGGTGTGAACGCGATGTAAACAGCGTACTAATACTACCTTCACTGCAGTTTGCACAGCCAGTATGGACACAACTACGCGGCTAGTGCACACATAGTCTGTCTTAACTGCACAGTGAATAAAATAGTTCAGAGCGTGGGTGAACGGTGTACGGAGTTTCTGTTACAAAACTTAACAAACTTTCCAGATCGCACACATTTTGAAATGCAAAATTTCTAGCATGCAAGTTTGGCTATGTGCAGTAAACATCGGCGATGTAGGCCTGTTCAAGATAAGCAGGGTCGGATGGAATTGGTAGGCGTACTGCCATATTTGAAGATAAAATTTTCGCATTGGTAAAATTCTGTAATACTTTACGCTGCATTACCATCACCACAACGGTTGCAGTATGAAGTGAAGAAAGGATTAAAAGGAACCGGTAACGGGATTTTTCTGGGAACTCCATTTGTATAAGTGAGGGCTCGTACACTTTACGAAGGACTAAATTCCATGCCTTTTCATTGAGTCGTCTTGGGCATTTACATCATTCCAAATTAGTGATTACCGTGGGCAAGCGTTCTGTTGTCAATATGCTGTTGGAATTGTTTTTTTTATGAAAGAAGGCTAATATAAAAAATTAAAACCCCAAAACAAAAACGTGCTTTTCCTTAAGGCGCAATAGCCACCGACATTTACTTGGAGCCGCCCGATTACAGCCCCATTGTATAAAGGTACATTCCTGCATAGCAATGGGTACAAAGGAAGTCGGTTCTCCGCTACGAGTGGGGCCCGTTACAAACTTATAACGGTTCTAAACAATGAACGCATATTCGGTCAGGATTTTTGTACTTGGTTCTTAAGAAGAGATTAGATAAACTTTACCGCAACAAGTGAGCACCGCGAGCATAATTTTAAGAATGCCTCATGAATAGAGTTGTTGATACCGGTTCGGCGAATTCACGCTACAGAAAACATTTAGGCCTAGTACTGAGGATGATAAGTTTCTGTGTTCCGCAAATGTTTAATTGCGCGTTCTTTGTCCGTTATCTGCAAGTTTCCTGCAGTCAAAACTTCGTAGTTCATTAATTTGTCAAAATTCCGTGTAGCCTACTACAATTTACCTACGGTACTTCTTTTTGTGTTTTGATGTATGACTGCGGGAGGCATTGTCATTGTTCAGAAGAAAAACAAAACAGGATAAAAACGGATTTAGTTTAAATAGATAAAGCAAATTTTACGATTGTGTTACGAATTTGCCTTAGTTATTTTAGCTACTTTATTGCTTTTCACATGAAATTGCCATTTTGATGTTTTTGTTTTCCGTTTTTTCGTTTCCGTTGTTGTTTAAATTTCCAGTTTCCGATAAGTTGACGGAAAAGTCACTATACAGCGTGCATATCATAATGAAAATAAATTTGACTTGTACGTACTGAACATCTTTGACTGTAGGCCTATTAACCAAAAGATAAAATTTGTACTTTTGGTTAATAAAAGATAAAATTTGTATCAAATACAAATTTTATCTTTTGGACGTTAATGTGTAGGGGGCCTAAAACTTTTATCCTGTATGTTACAACTCCGTGCTTTTACGAGCTATCCCGCATGTTGAACATTCTCATCTCTACGCACCGTCGCCTGTCTCTACCAGCAGACCCGTAGTCAAGGGGAGGGCGAAGCCCCTTTCAAATTTCTTTCGCCCACCTACGAAGCTTTCAAGTTGCCTTTGACTCAATATATTTTTACACATTTGGCCCTCTGAAAATTTTTTCGCCCCGAACCCATTTCGCCTTCTTCAGTCCTTGTCTGGCTATGGGCCTGGCTACCCGATTGCCCTACATACTAAGCAGGTGTAGGCTACTGTAAGTTTGGATTTGAGCAAGTTTTTACGATACCTTGAAAAACAGGTCATATCTTAAGGAATCGGAACGTTATAACGGAATATTGAAACGATATAAGTTTCTAAACAATGTCTCATTCCATCATAATCGAAGCACTAGGTTTTAATATTGGACTAAGGCATCACCGTAAAAATTGCAGGAACAGGCCAAGAAACTTTACCGCTTTTTTGAAAACCTAAAAAGATATAAGCTGCAGAATCGAAGATAAATGAAATGAACAATATTAATGCAAACGATTTCAAACAAATGGAAAAAGAGGGAGAACACAAAATTTATTAAATGGGAGGTCGGCAGCCTGAGTAGTTCCTAAAAATCAAAAAGACCAAACTTAAGGTGACCTACGGTGCTGAATTTTTCCTGAATGCCATTAGCTGGAAGATGTGGTCTAACTCAATAGTTTAAAGTCTTTCAATTTGTAGAAAGCTGCGGTGTTTGCAAGTTCCAGTCATAGGCGTACAAGGCGGGGTGTCTGGGGGCTGCAGCCCTCCCAGAGCAGGGAAAAATGCTTATTTCAGGGCACTGACACTTGTATTTTAAGGGCAAGGGGGCACTGCAGTGGGCAGTGCGGCGGGTAGCGGCCAACAGGGCAAAATGTTTATTAGTTGCAGGGTTAGCAGGGGATTGGTAATTGGTAGCCTGGTAGGGGGCAAACCAATTTTCGACACTCACTGATGTAATGATGTATGAACCCAATACAAGTAGCCTGTAAACCAAAACTCCCGAAATAATATTTTTCTTTATAGTTTTTTTTGGGGGGGCGGACTCATCCATACCCGTCCTGAGTGCTATCGTGGTAAAAGGTGAAAATCAGGGCAATCTGCCAAAATTTTCAGGGCAAACACCGTCCGCCCTCCCTGTGAAATGTTTTCCCGTACACCTTGGTTCCAGTATTAATTCCACTTTAAGGTTGAAGTGCGGTTACCAGGTTATTGGGTAGATCTCACATAATTTTTGGGCATGTGGTATGAGGGAAATATCAAGCTAAATTTAATCCCCAGCCTCCATCACCTTCAACAAAGCGATAAGGATGGTATAGCAGTACGGTATGAGAGGGACTTTTAAGGCAATTGGTAGGCTATTAAGCTTAGCTTCCCTCTAAACTCCATCAGTAAAATAAAAAAATAATTCCAGGAGAAGTTGGGTCGAAGGTACCTCAGACCTTTGTTGAAGCAGGGAGATGCTTTTCTGCTATTTGAAAATAGCAACTCCCTAGTTGAAGCTTCTCATGGTTCTGCAAAGTAGTGTAAACTTCATTGCCGCTATACCGTACTACCTGTGCCGGTGTGTCAAGAGGCGAAAATTCTCACACCCAGCTCTGTGCAATTCTGATTGAAAATGCCCAGAGAGCTTGTATAGAAACGAAATATCCAATGGCAGCTCAGAACTGAATACTAATTCATTCATGAACGGCCAGCGCCCATTTTTGCGCAGCCTTTTTTGGAAGCCATGTGACTACGCGTCTTTTTTTGTGCTTTTCAGGAACGAGTGACGTCAGTCACTTGGGCCTGGAATGCTTTTCGCAATTGCTGGTGGTCGGCACCATTTTGGAGTTTACAACTTTACCATACTTCACCCTGTACTACACGGTTTCCGAATACCTTTAACAGTAATAAACTTAATTCAAAACCACGAATAAGGCTCGGCATGAATCTTGATGAGTAATTGCTAAATTTGCCAATATTTCACGTAGCTAAATTTCGCCCATGGCAGCTGGCCCTCAACAAGAGTGATATTGAACATAACACAGGATAAAAAGTTTTCTTTGTTAGGTTAGCCACCCATAGGCCTATATACGGAAGTGATAGCAGGGCTCGATTTTAACGGTCGTCCGGTCGTCTGTGACGACCAAAATTTCTGATGGACAACCAAAAGTTATAAGGTTGGTTGTCCGCCAGACAACCATTTATTTCAGGGAAGAAGATTTTTCTTCTTCTCATCCAAGTTTTGACAGATTGTTAATGAACAAATAAAGTGGTCAAATTGTGTACTTCACTGTTTTTTCTTTAATCTGTTTGTCCAACCCCTTAACAATATTCCAATGTCGCATCATCGCCTCTCCCAATATAAGTTCGCAATACATATGTAGGCCGCGCCTAGTGACTGACATAGCTAGGCTACGTACAGTACCGCTTGTACGATAAATACACATCGTTTACATACTTATCTCTCATACCCTGTATGCACTATATCACAACACATCGTCTCTCCAGTCGTAACCGTACACGTATTGTATCGTACGTATCACACGGTGCTTTGAACGCAGAATTCCAAAAAGGTATATGATAGTGTAATGGCGTCACCACAGGCTCACTATACTGAGAGCACAGCCCAAGGTAGCGTACTACGAACCTTTTTGCTTAGCGATCTTTTCACTTTCACTGAATTTCAGTAGGCATATGAACATGCAAATTATGCCGCCTACAACTAATAGTACCCTACTACAAAAATATATCTGAGTGTCACTAAGATAGCTCATAATGCTGTCGCACTGCGACAGTCGCAGCAACGTTATTTACTTTACATACTAGGTTGATTAGACGTACCATCTCCATTGAGCTTACTGTGAGTTTGGAATGACACGTGCACGGCGCACATCGTATACAGCTTGTGCATTGACTTCGATTCGAAATGTTTACGTTTCAAGTCGAGTCGCGCTGACAATGTGTGGCAGTAATATCATGCATATGTGGCTGCATGCATGCTATACAATCTACTGCATTGCCCGGCCCTGCGATCATGCTATGCAGACTGAACTCCCCATTAGTTAACCAGTGCTACGTCATCGTTGGTGAAATGTTTTTGTGTACTGGTCTTTTTATTGTTCCTGTGGAACCATTTATGGGACAACAGTTGTTTCTGGCTCCATTCGAAGTTGCCTACAAATATTAAAAACGTTCAAGAAATTTAATACTTGTGTTCAGTTATTATTACGTCTTCCTGTATTTAAATGTAAAATTTACTTTTACTTCTGATCGGACAACCAAATTTCTCTTCGGACAACCAAAAATGCTTGATTGGTTGTCCGAAGGACAACCAGAAAAAATCCTTAAAATCGAGGCCTGGATAGACTGTCGGCAGCCTGCCTAGCGAAGATTGAAAGAACAAAAAACACATGGTTCATGCCCCTAATTTGAATTAAGCCATGAACTTTCCACATGTTCATTGGTCCGTACGATGCAGCCTGGGTAAATTGTACGGTTCCTGGGGGGGGGCTATGGGCGAATGGGGGAGAGTGGAATGGGGGAGATGAAGAACTGTAAATGTGGACGGACTTCCAAAGGAGTCCCGGCTGAAGGACAAGTTTGTAACAGCCTACGGAGCTGAGTAACTCATGATGTGTGTGTATGGGTGTGTGTGTGTGTGGGAGGGGGTGTGCTGGAGTACACATGAACACAGAGGGATCGTCGTCTGTGGAGAGGGGCAGTGAGAGTGAATTCCTTGTCCCATTTGAAATTTGGAATTATTCCGCCTCTCCCACAGGTGAATTCTCTTTCTCTGATTTTTTTTATGTAGAAAACTGTTAGTCACCGATATTTTTGTTCCCTGTGGCTACGTGCCTGATACAGGGTCCAAGTCAGATGCTAATGCTGCAGCAGGCGCGTAGCCAAGGGGGGAAAGGGAGCAGCCTCCCCCTCCCCTTGAGCATATTTTTGGTATTTTTTAATGTTTATTTTTACAAAATTGCTAGTGTTTCCCCTATTTATATGAAGTAAATAGGCCTGAAAAGTGCCATTTCCAGCGATCTGGGAGGCATTTGGGGCCCAAATTTTCTTGCGCCTCGCGCCAAACCATGGTAGCGCGGGGCGCTGAGAATCTGTCTATGGGCTTCGCCCCCCCCCCTTGACAAATTCCTGGCTACGCCCCTGTGCTGCAGCCTGGCAACCTGACCCATGCATAGCCTGAAGATAGGCCCAATTGGTATGCGGGGGGAGGGGGCTGGTCGCACTGTCGTATGAACGAAATGAAACCTAGGTCTGAAGCTAGAAAAGGAAAAAAGGCAACGTATTTTAGGGGGCGGTGGTACTTTCAAGGGATCGCAGATGTTTGGGTAATCATTTTTACCTCTAGAAGCTTCTAAAAATTTCTACAGTTTCTACAGTACGAAAACGTTCTTCCCTGACATCGCTCCTGCTTTCATGGCCATTGACCTGCGGGTTTTTTCTTTCTTTCTTAATTTCTTTTTTCTTTGTTTTTTTTTGATGAAGGGAAGATTTGACCTAGCTGATGGTCACTGTGCCTCTACCATTTGAAAAGCCATCCCACATAGATCCAGATCGAACCAGGATGTATACTGGATAACCCGTACGGTCCATACCACAATTTGTTTGTTCAAGTAAAATCATGGCTGCATACACACTGTACATTTTAGCTCAGCCGGGGGGGGGATTCCCACTTTGATTGGATCCACCACAACAGTCCATGACTGTTCGCAACCTTGGTTACTCTGTGTGCAAAAATCTATTTATGGCAAAATTATCTGTGTAGCAGTTTGTTATAACATTAGGCGGCACCTGGGTGTCATACCATACGTGAATAGCCCCGCAGGGCAGAACCATCAGAATAAGATTTAGGCCAAATTTCTTTACATCTGAGTGTTATGGTGTATACAAATGTTGCACATTTGGACCTATCAATAATTTATAGCTACTTCTTAGTGTCATGGTTCTCATGTACTTCACCTACATGGCGTTAGATATAAAAGTTTTAATGTTTTGATGGCGGCCCAACCATGATGAGCCCTTGAAAAGTTCTTTGCGGTCTCAAAAGCATGGGGGGCTAGTCGGACCATTTTTCCAGACTGTTGCCTTAGGAAGTGACTTTGAGGAACGTAGCCAGACAAGATACTGAATATGAGAAGGGAGAATGAGGGCAAGGCAGCTTCCTTTAATTTAAACCTTCATCAAAGTTTCAAAAAATATGGTGTGCGCAAAGCACGAAGTCTAGTATCTTTTATTATAGTATTAGGGGAAATTTTCAACCAAATAATTTTGTGTTCATACCACAATGTTACGTACGTAGGAATCGCAGGGGCAAACATCTGGGTGCCCCTTGATGGCCTTATGGGCACGGTATGGGGAGATTTAGCCCATGTGGGTCCCATGAAGATTTAGCCACGGCAACCTTGTGGATACTTACCCACTGAAAATATATACCATAAACCCGCATGGAACGTTAAATGTTCAGTCCATGCTCATAAAAATCCCATCATGCCTACGAAGTTGTAGGCCACCAGTTGGGGGGCATCCCACGAGACCGAAAATGAACAACGGTTCGCAAGACCGAAAATGAGAAGGGTTCGCGAGACCGAAAACGAGAATAGGTCCCCAGGAGAAAAAAACAGTTGATTCCAGTTGGATATTGCAACTGGTTTTAACTGTGTCCAACTGGTTTTAACTGTGTCCAACTGGTCTCAACTGCTTCCAACTGGATTCCTTGGTAATCCCAACTGTATCCAACTGGTCTCATGTGTTTCCAACTGGACCATGACAAAGTCCCATCTGGAAATTTCGAGACCAGTTGGACCCAGTTGCTTTGTACTGAAACACAGTTGGGTTTTGGAAATCCAACTGAAACACTGTTGGGAAAAGGGTCCAGTTGGAAAATTGGTGAAATAACTGATGAGTACAGTTGGATTCCAGCCATGTACCTGTAGTGTCAAGTTGTGAATGAGAACAGCACTAGTTGGGGTATCAAGAGTTGAGTTGTCGAGTGGTTAAGGTGTTCTTGAAGTATTGATCATTTACTCTTACTATATTTTTTATTTGATTGCCTTTGAATTTTAGGCTATTTTATTATTAGGCTACTTATATTCTTTACCTATTACTTATATTGCATATAATTAGCTGCCCTGTTCTTCTACATCACACTCCCGTCCCTACATTACCGTTCATACAGTTTGAACCTGGTTTTTTAACTAAGCTTTTTAAATATATATTTTATGTGACTTTTCCAGTATTTTGCTTTCAGTGAAGAAAATAACTGGTGCAAGACAACAAAAGTTAAATGAAGCCTTAGACTGAACGGTCCTGACTATATATGTATTCCATATTACTGGATCGCCTATATTAAATTGACATGAAACAATACATGGAAATGGAAGTTTATTTGTTTTGCATTTTTGGTATGAAACAGTTGAAACAGTTGGAAAATTCAGAGAGCAGTTGATATCAGTCGAAGCTGAAAATAGTTGGAATCATTTGAGAATCTCTTTAAGTTCAGTTGAATCTAAGAAAGAAAAAACAGTTGGAAATTCTCAACTGGTTCCAGTAATTATTGTTACCAGTTGGAAAATTTTGAATGGCATATGTCAAACCAGTTGGAATGATTTCCAAATGTTTCCAACTGGTTTGAACCATTTCCAAATGGTCATATTCAACTGGCTTTACCTAATTTGCATAATCGAGCTAAAATGCATTTTATCAGCTCAGTCCTTTTGTAGGATGTTTTGTGGTGGTTCCATTTTTATATTTTATTTCCAAAATTTGCAATTAACACATTTTAACAGTTTATAACAGTGTAAGCCTATTACTGATTTGTTTTTATCATTTTTGTTATGTTAAGTATATCTCAATCTCTAAATACTAAATACATAAGACTTGACACAACACAGAAGTGTCTTTACATGTAATATAGTAGATGTTTTGGACTTGCCTCAAAATATTTTGAAGTTCACCAATTACGTCTGAATTACCCTTCTTTGAGCCACACATCTGTGGCTTAAGGGTGCTCATTGATTGGGTGCCCGTTCTCCTGGATCCAGTTCAACTGGAAAAGGGTTCCCAGTTGAAAACAGTTGATCCCGGTTGGAAACATGATCACAACTGGAAACGGTTGTGAATTTTTCCAACTGGTCCAAAAACACAGCTTGGAAACATGGTCACAACTGGAAACAGTTGTGAATGTTTCCAACTGGTCCAAAAACACAGCTTGGAAATTTTCCAACTACTTCCAGTTGGAACCAGTTGAAAATTCCCAACTGTTTTTTTCTTCTGGGTCCGCGAGACCGAAAACGAGAAAAGGTCCGAGAGACTGAAATTAAGAAAAAGTCCGCGAGACCGAAAATGACAAAGGGTCCGCGTGACCGCGGACAGAAGTGTCAGTCCGCCGCACTGCTAAGCTCCGCTTGAAGTTAATGCTGGCACCCTGTAGTATTTACATTTTGCAAACTAGTGCGTTGCCCTTGCAACACCACCCTTCTGGTATGAACTTTCCGGTCTCGCGAGCGGATCTTTAATTTCGGTCTCGTGAACCCTATTTCATTTTCGGTCTCGCGGACCCTATTTCATTTTCAGTCTCGCGGACCCTATTTTATTTTCGGTCTCGTGAATCTTCGGTCTCGTGGGCTGTAACCCCTTGAAGACCCCAAATCACCTCTTCCGGGCTAAAGGTAAAACACAATATTGAAAGCTCAATTATAGTCAAATGACAGTGGTGATGTGTCTAAAGCCCCTCCTCCACCCCCGAAAAAAGTTCTCAGATTATCGCTATACGGTCCCACAAATAGACAAGAGCTGCTCTCCTCATACTGTGTTAACTTCCTACTAGCCTAGTCAGAGAAGGGGACAACTCTTTTCCGGCATCTCATTGCTCCTTCGTCTCTATATTCCGAAAAGTCCACATTGAGGCTAGTGTTCGAGAAAAGGTTAGGTTAGAACAAGCCATTATCCTAACATTGTCCTTCATGCACACATTCGGAATATAGAGACGTCGGAACAACGAGACATCGGAACCTAGAGGTGTAACCTCAGAGAAGCCATTTCAGTAGTCGTTTTCCCAAGGGTCAAACATAATCTTTAATTGGTATGATCCGAAAATGTTTTCTAGACCAATGCAAAAGGCTTTTTTTCTGATAAGTTTCATTCTTTGTTTCAAGCTCAACTGATTATCTCCCACTTTTAATTTCCTGACATCGCTCCTCCTTCCATGGAGTATCATTCCGATCATGTCAAGAGATTTCATTATTTGAATCATGCTATTGGTATCACGAAAATGAAGGTTTATGCGGCATGCTGGTAAAGTGAATGTTGCGTTAATAAATACAAAAAATATGTGAAAAGAAAATGTGAAAACTGAAGCAAATCAAATGAGGCCGTACTGTGAAGTTGAAATTTATTTGCGTTCAAAATCATACGTGTTTGGCCGGCTACTACAGTGCCGACGATCACGTTATATATAAGAGGAAATTTTAACGATGTTTGGACTCTCTGCGGAGAACCTGCATCAATAGACATAACGGACATCGTGAACAATGCAGAACTGCTAATGAGGAGAACTCTGAAATAACAGTTTTACGGCTGCTCGCCAAGCTCCCACCCATCTATTGTTCCGTGAATCGGCCGAGGAAATAAAAGCAAGTCGCGGGAAGCTGAATAAAAGTCAGTGGCAATAGCGATTCAGAGGTAGCTTAGTAGCAATCAGCAAGTATTCTCAGGCAATAAAATTAAAAACATTTGGTGATAGAACCTTTATGTTTAGTGCCCCTAAGGCATGGAATGTTCTTCCCGCAAAAATCTGATAGTTAAGAAATTATGACCCTATTTAAATCTGCACTGACACCTTCTTTATTTAAAGAAGTTTTACTCAAACTTTTAAGTGTTTGACTGTTAGTTTTATTATTCTTTCTTATTTCTCAAGTTTCTTTGACTTTTTATTTAAACACAATCTTTTGGTTGCTATCTTTGTGAAACATGTTGAGATGTTTTACTTACATAATGGTGATGTAATGTACTACACAAGAGTTAGTTAGGTAAAATTTAATGACACACCAACACGAACGTGTTATATAGTGTCAACCAGACAAATACGGTTCAAGTTCGGTTTCGTATATTGTTCAAATACAGTGCAAGTTCTCCCCTTTAGTCGCCTCTTACGACAGGCGAGGAATACCGTGGGCATATTCTACCACCCCCAGCCTACAGGGGGCATACTACACAAGAGAGAAAAGTATTATGAGAAGTAACTTGGAATGCAAGAGATGCTTGCAATTTTGTATCATTAAAATTTAAAAAAGTAATACAAATTTTCGTTACCTTATTTGATTTACTAAAATTTCAAAAAGAAAAAGAAAACAAATTATCTTTATCTTCTCCGTGGCAAGATTTTTGGTCAGACAAACCCTGGGTCTAGTAGGAAGCCCCACCCCACCATGTTGTACCTTGATTGTTTGACTTTGTGTACTGCTCAGGGAGTAACAGTAATGGTGTCAGTGGTAGTGATACTTAGGCAATGGCTACAGTCCTTAAGTTGTAAACACTCATCCCCCACTCCAAAATAAAAAGGAACTGAGGATACATGTCCCATGCAGCTTTAAGAAAAAGTATAAATAAACATAAATCTATACATAACAATTGCAGGGAAAAGTGACAAAAGGAGAGCCTTATACATTTGTTTTTACTTTGCAGTTGATGAATTTTAGTCCCCCCTGCCCCAAATGTTGTTCAGGGGGAGAGACCACATATCCAAACCTGTATTCTGGCTGTGTAAGTGGGGAGATAACTATATAGTAAGAGGGTTAAGTTAGTACTGATCAATGGCACATCATGTTAGTGAAAAATCAATGGGAGTGATAAAGCACAGGCCAAGGTTGGTGGATTAACCATAAATCCCAAATCAAATACAATAAATACAGTAAATTTGGCAAAGCACTGAAAATTTTGCTTTTCAGATCCTTTTGGCAACTCATTGCCCCTGCTGGTGCTCCACCTTACTCCTGCCCCCCCCCCTTCGCGTCAGGTAAATCCTGGCACAACCCTTGTTAGGTTCATACAGACTTACTCCTTATTTTACCTTTAATGTTAATCTTTTATGTATGGAAACATCATTAATAGTACTTCTAAGTAAATTAAGAAGATATTTCAAAATAAATTTTGGGTGACAATTTATTCCTTTTAAATGCACACTATGTCCCCTCTCTGTTCTAGGGACACTACATTGTGTAGTTCTGTTCTGCAAAGAGAAACTGGACATGGAAACCTTCTCCCACATACAATATAGCTACTTGTAATCTTTTCCTTTCCTTTGTTGTGGACTTCTTTTGTTAGCCACAAGTCCACCAAACAAGTGATAAGTAGTACCGGCACTGGTCAAGTAGGCTAATGTTTACTGATAATGGACTGAGGTGTGAATGCCATGTGTGTGCACCAACTTATCTGATCAGGTTGTTGATCTTTGTTTATTCAAGCAAAAAGGTGTGGGCAAGGTCTCAATAGGGCCAAGATTTCATCATGAATTTTTCCATTAGGCGTTCTACCTTTGGTCCCAATGTGTTCGAATTAACGGGGTTTTACTGTCCGTCATGACTCGGAAATTACACGCGGGACCGTATTACCATTGCAGGCCTAATTTCACTGAATGTTTGGGCTGTTTATACGTGCGCCCACTAAATCTCATTGGTTGTAAAGTAGTACGGAACATCGGATGAAATGCACTGTGGAACATCACATGAACAGTGCAGTGTGTGGTAGACTTCACTTATTCTCTCATACTTACAGGGTCGGGTACTTCCTCAATATGCTTACAAGTAAATATCAAATTCTTTGCAATGAGTAAATAAAAATTTACATCATCTGGAGTTGCAAAAGAAGGATTCTGCATGATGATTAGAGCACCCAACCACTTTTTATGGTGGAAACACGACTTGCCGTGGCCATGTGAGGGAAATCTGAAAATGCTGTGGAGATCCCATAAAATGCCGTGGAGAGCTGCTGTCTCCACAGCATTTTTTTAAAGAAATTGCCGTGGAGACATCCAGGGGAATTTTTTGGCCTGTATTGGGTAATGGTAATGGTAATTGAGGTACTATTTTTCATGTTGGATGGCTACATGAGGAAGGTTAATAATTGGGGGGAGGGTTATTAACAATGTAGCCCACTTAAATCTTGTTTTCCTGAGTAAGAAATCCATTACCATGGAGATCAACAACACTAGAAGTTAAGTTTGTCTAAATTTATAGTGTCACTTTTAGAAGAGGCTGCCTCCCTCACTCCCAACCTATGGACTCACTGCATTTGGTCCAGTTATTATTCAACGAGCAATTTAATTCACTGAAGCAGTACGTTTTAAACTGTTATTCTTTTGAAATTTGAAAATTCTGTTAAATTGCTTCAGAAGGTGCAATATAAAGCACTATATTATATCTTAGCACCCTCCTCCCTTCTTTCGTATAAGTACGCAAGAAAAAACTGGCTGCATTCTGGTGCCTCATTACACAAAGGATGTGACAAAATGCCTTACAAGGAAAAACAACATGAATTCTCAGAAGAGTTTGCTGTGGAGCTTTTTATTGTTACACAATTATTTGCTATTCATTCCTCAACAGGATGGCAATGAAACCACTTCCAGACGATGATGATTCAGAGCAAGTAAGTACAGTATAATAATCTTTAGCCAACTTCTCAACTTTAGTTACTGTTTGTTCTAGTAAGTACAGCCTTTGTCCTTCTTCTTGAACATTGATACACAAACCCAAAAATTCTGCTGCATCCCTTTCACATTTATTTCAACATCCTTACTTCAGTGTCAAGCACCTGTAGGCCAGCCTCACCTTAACATGCAAATATATGCATGATGGTTGCCATTTAAGAAGTAAGCACAGTGTTTTTGTCTTGACAGGGTTATGCCACTGATGATACATTTTATACATTTTAAACACATGAAGCAATACCTATCAAATTTTCCAGTACAGCATAACAGCACGCATTTTACCTTCATGATGGCCAATGCAGCCCATTAAAGATTGGTCCTGAGATTCATTGAGGGTGTAATAATTTGACACTTGATAGTAAACTAACTAACAAAAGTGCTGCCAGTAGAAAGATTTACCCTTGAGTGCACACAATTAATTGTACCCAGCCATGTGTCATTGTAGACATGACCAACTGTACAAGCTATTTATAGTGCATTATAGCTATTGTGAACATTTGTAGTCCACCTTCTTTGGAAGTCAACTGGTGGTTATCTAAGAACCAATTTGTGCAGTAGAGCGTTCAATGAGGCTAATGTTACAAACTCGGGTAGATATTTAATCTCCCCTGTTTTTGGCCAAAAACAGGGGTCTCGGGTGAAATTCTTTATGGGCTTAGAAGATCGTAATGTTCATCTGAACATATTTAAGTACTTTTTTTGTCCTTTGTTGTAAACAACAGTCTGAAAGAAATGCTCACTCCTGTATTATGTAACATAGAAAACATACCTGATTTAACCGTAATATTTGAAAGTTAATGACCACCCCCCTCCATAATTAGAAAAATGTTGAAGTAAAATGGGTTCATATTGCTAAAGTAGCTAGGTGTAGGATTTGCCAAATATGGTACAGTAGTATGGTACCCTCATTGGAAAATATCCATGCATCCTATTTGAAGTTGCTTGCACAATGTCTGCAACCTACATCACAGGTTGGGTTTCAGTTGTATACATCATATTAGTGTTCTTTTCAATTTTTCAACAAATCCTTTAGAAGTATTTCAGGCTCTTCTCTTTAAAATGTAACCATTAAATTATTCCTTGGGTTAATGTACGGTCGTCCTACTTTTATATCAACATATTCTTTGTCCTTGTTGCTCATCATTCTAGGAAAAGGAGAATCTCATGAGCAATGCTCAGTAAGGTATGTTTAAACATATTGCTTCAAATACTGTTTTATCAGTTAGTAAACATCATGAATACTTTAATGTATTATGCATCCCCATTTATTTCTCTTCACTTGTATTTCAAAGTAAGGGATTCCTGTAGGGTTATGTCATATCTGAACATGTCATAAGTGAGTGGAAAAAGATTCTCTGTTTTGTTCATAAAGATCTGTCATGGTTCTACTAAAGAAGAGAAAATAGAATTGATGCTTTATTGTTACAGTATAGACTCAATCTCTCACCCTCACACCCACCTTGCCCCCTATTGAGAATTGAAAGGGTTTTTTTTTTTTTACCCTTATGAAGGAAATTATGTCTTTATTCACTGCTCTAAAAAGTTACCCATAATGAGTGTAACTGTAAAGAAACTAATACAGTTAGAATTAATGACTTTTCTGAAAACCTTTATTTACTGGAAGTGTCAATGAAGATGACTACTACAACATGGCTTTGCATTTGCTTTTTCTTTTTGAGTTAACTTTTCATTTTCTTTTTCTGATCAGAATAAGCTGAATAGGCACAAAAACATTGAAAGAAGGAAGTTCTGAACCATGGGAAAAGAGATGTCAACCTCAGCTGGAAACAGAGTGAAGCTGTCAGTTCAGATTCTCTGACTGCTCTTATGAGAACGAAGTTATTTGCAATTATTCTCACTACCATCATTCTCCACTCAATTGTGCTGAGTTCTCCACAGCTATGCTACATCAGTGCAGCTGACAGAGAGGGAAAAAACATATCGAATTGCATGTATTTTGGGGAAGAGGTATTTGATAGAAAGAACTGGATGTAGCTAGGACTCTAGAGAGTGTTGTGTAGGGCTTTTTCTCAAAAATGAGATCTTGAATCGGCTTACTACTTGTCATCATCATAGACAAATTATTGTTGTACCAATATTGCAAATAACCCTTATTATCAATATCCAATATTTCAGTACTTAGTTGAGTGAAGTCAAGGCCATTATTTATGAACAAGTGTTCACTGAACCATTAACTTAAGGTACTGTTACACTCCCACTAAGTGTTCTTCCATGTTCAGTGCAGTGTTTCCACTTACTGTTCAACAAAAGTGAATAATGTAACATTTGCATGAAATATAATAGGCTGTGGGTGATTGGGTGTCTCCATCTAGGTGAGGTTTTCCAACACTTGCTCAGGGTGGTGCCAATATTGTTGAATGCAGATAATGTAATCCATCACTTTACAAAACAGCGTATCATTCATACAAGACTGGAGGTGATGGTGAACATACAAAGTTGCCTCTTTAACAACAATCATAATATGTGAGTTATTTGGCTCTTGCAGCTGTTTAGAATGTATATCAGGTATTCTCAAATAGTTAATGTATTAGTTGACTAGTTGGGACATATAACTTGGGTTCAAGTGGTATATCAAGACCTAAAAATGTTAAACTAAATGTTTTAAAAAATATAAAAACATGGATATTGGTCTCATTAAAATTTGTCAAACAGTACATGTCACTTGTTCAGGATGCAAGCTCCACTGGTTGCCCTTGTTTACATAACTTTTAATCTCAATGCTTTCACAGACTTGACTTTTGACCTGTTATTTATGTACATATTCGTTCTTCTTCTTTGAAAGTAGTCTCCAATGTGAAAATTACATAAATGTACCAGAAAAATATCAATATTAGTCAATTTTCACCTCATCATCAGCACTTCAAAAACTGAATTGAAGAATGTAGTAGAGAGAATTCATTATACTGTACACTGTTAGATGCTGGAACTTATAGTTTAGTAACTGAAATGTTACCTGTAATCCTGAAAACATTGTTGTGTACGTTAATATACTTATGCCGGCTGTTATATGATTGATGAAACTGTATGGAGATGAAATAATTGTAAATGAAGGTGAAGTTGTCTGACAGAGGAAACTTTAAGTGCATGTACAGTTTTTGTCTGTACTATTCAATGATAAGATGTTTCACATTTTGAAAACATTATTTGAAAATTGAGTTAGAAATTGTATAGTTTACACAAATATACAGTTTGTTTTTCACTGTTAAGTTTGTAAAGTAATGTGCCAAAGAAAGTTAAACATATTCAGCCATGATTTTGTATTAATTATTTGTACAAGAATTGATTGTTCAAGAAGCAGAGGCACTATATGGTACTACAATATTGGACTCTGAGCCAAATGTGGTCCGAGCAGTGTGTAGTTGTGAGGAAGGCAATACTGAGTCAGCAATTGAACAAACTTTAATTCTTGTTAATGCTAATGCATTAACTTATGCAGAGATTCTGCAGTGTGCTAATAAGCTCTTTTTTCCGTTAGTTTTTAAAGAGTTTTTATGGTGTTTTTATATGTGAATACAAAGGGCGCAATTTTTTTTTATTGTAGCCCCATATTGGAAGTGCTGGATGTTTGTTATGTATAGGTTTACACTGAATACATTATTATGCATCCTGGTTATTTAGCTTGTGTAATTGTACAAACCAGCCCCAACATTAACAGATACATTTTTTTATTTTCTTATGAAAGTATCTGAAGTCTCTTTTGGCATTTTTTTTTTTTTTTTTGAAATTCTTGTTAACTTTTAGTCAGCAATATGAAAGACGTCGTTAGTTTAATTTTAAAGGTACTTCTTCATTAACCTAATCTTTGGAAAAAGCTAATTCACTTTTAGGTTCTTTCAATATCACTTTTATTCTTTTATTCTATGTTGCATGTGTGGTGCCAGGGCTGGCAAGGTCATGCGTGGTTGACTTGGGGGGGGGGGGGGTGAGTATAGCTTAGAACAATTGTACCATTACAAACAGCTTTTCAGTTTGAGCTCATAGTGCTGCTCTTTATTTTCTCACTGGCTGTACAATTCTTCAGCCCCAACAAAACAGCTCTGAAAAGAATAATGAAAATGAGGGCACTTAAAAGTAAATGTCCTACGGTTCACACGACATAAGAAGGTGGTATATATACAATGAAAGAAAATATAAACAAGAAAATGGTAACTGTTTGCAAGAAAACATAAACATGTTCAAGGTCAAGGGCTGGTATGATACTGTGGTATTTGATGCAGCTTGACACTAGGACTTACTGGGCTACGGCAGCGTAAGGCTAAATATTTGAGACCAAACAGACGAAAATTACCCGAAACTGCTAGTCTGCATTAACTCACAGCTTTACCCTAAACAAATCATAGCCTGATATGGTTACAAACACTTTATGGCAGTCCACAACATAATTGAACAACAGTAAGTTTACATGGTAAATATATGGATGATCGATAACTGCTGACACACACAATACAGTACTGAACATACACAACAGCCTTACAAAATTCGGAAAAGAGCCCTAAAATTACTCAAAAATACTGTTTGAAATTGAACCTTAAACGTTTGACAGGTGAACAACATCATTTATGCCCAGTATGATCACTTATGATAGGCCCAAGCACAAGTTAAGTGGCAACCAAGTATAAAATAGTTTGCTTCGCTTAGCGATAGATGGGCGCAGCCATCTTGGGTTCAACCATTCTTGATTCTACCATTTACGGATCGAGGGCGCTAGTCATAATTGAACACATATCATCGGCCAGTCCAGCTACTACATTATATGCTTAAAAAAAATTTTTACATTGACACATGCATATACCAGTTTACACAATACACAATAC
>JAIZAY010001216.1:0-18883 GCA_029531755.1 Holothuria leucospilota
CAGTGCATGGGGTATGTATGGACTTTGTTGGTCCGTAAACAATTACTGGAGACAATCAAAAAACACCAGAAGTATGTGTTTAGAGTCCTATCAGTTTCCCTTTGAAAAGTTTGTGATAGATGTGGATATGTACTGCAGAGAAGCCTTTTATTTCCTCTACCTTAAGAAAATTCTGCCAAGAAACCTAACTGTGGGAAGAAAAAAAAACAGTAGAATGGACAATATCAGATAGTTCTTCACTGGAATCTGTTTTGTTGATTCTTAGCCCTTCTTGTTTCTTTCTAAACAATTTGGGGGATTTGCCTTGATATCAACCTGGTCAAAAAATGATTCTGACCTCACTGTAGGCCTATCTACAGTAATATTCACCGCCAATAACGTGCACATATATACTGAGCATAATCTAAAAAAAGGTTTTGTGACTGCCTTTCAGGGGCTAAGTAATGATATTCAACCCTTCTGCTATAAAAACAGCTTTTGCTTTGCTTATTGTTTGGGGTATCATTGAGAGAATTGGACTTACATACTGCTTCATTAATACTTTTTAAGAACCATCATAAATAACTGATTTGGTTCCTTTCAATGACACCATTAGGATCAAAATGGCCCTTGGTGTTTCAAGAAACTGATATGAAGTCAGTAAACCTTCTTCCTCTGATCACTACCTATGAAGCAACAGCCTCTTATAAATACATTGTGTAATCATTCGTTCTCCTTTTTTTCGATGTAATTATCTTTCTTTTTGAAACTCTGGTTTAGTAGAAAAGGTTTTTTGTTCTATTGCAATTTCATTTGAAACACAATTTGTACTACTCCTCGTGCAATATCTGACTTTTAACAAATGACTCGTAAGAAATTTTTTTCCCGATAAACACGATGATGTTAGGAGATATGTTTTTCCCTGATCTTACTAGCTGGCTCCCCTGAGAACAAATTGGACCAAGATTTTTCTTTACTAAGCCCATTCCCCTCAAACTAAATTTTTTGTATGTATGCTTTAAAACATTTGCAATTTCTTTCCTTTATGACGAATCTGCTGCCAATCCCGCTGGTACTTTTCACTTCTCTGACATGCACACTGATACATACAAGTTCGTTCATGAGGATGGTCTTCATGCTGTAATGTATGTGCCCTGAGGGCTAGAGACTGTGGTGTGAAGCTGACACTGTGACCTTGTTTGGCAATCTTTGTTTTGAAGCATTTCATGAGCTTCATCTAACCAATCGAAGAGAAGCGATCCCTTTTATATGTTGACACAAAACCCCCCTTCTGAAGTGGCTGAGAAACAGATTTGGGCATTGTAGCCATACATGTAAATGAACTGAGAAGTTTTGAATAAATTATACCGCTCGTATGCATGGAATAGGTTCTGCAATGCTTTTGGACAGCACTCATTTCTTAATTCCCAGTTACCTGTTCTTATAGCTATCCACAATTGGACGATTAGATGTCTAAGTCTTCTTCTGAAAAATCCTGCCCAAAATTTTGAAGTTTTTGGAGGACTTATCACATTCACATTTCAATAAATCACTAATGAATGAGTACCCGATCTAACTGACTGCTTTACAAATTTTTTGCTGCTCTCAAGAAAGTGTCTATTGAAGCGGGGTTGTAAGATTGTACATGTTCTTTACTTCATAAGACGTTATCAGCATCAATCATTGAAGAGTTACCTATTTGTTTTTGGTGAAAGGAGTCTAGCAATAGAGGTAAGAATGCTTCAAACACCTGTAAGAAGAATTTGATGGTTCCTTTTGAAATTGTAACATGCCTGCAATGATTGATGGGTCAAGCCACTGTGTGTAACTTTTGGCAATGTCTTTCAAGCCTGCATCCCAGTAAATTTTTATGATTACTTCCTGAAGATTTTTAGATATGCCAGTCCCCCGGATATGGTAAGACCCAGTCCATTGCCTTACCATACTCTCTTTTAAAATCTTTGACCAATAGATCGAAAGTCTTCAGGTCCCCGACCACAATGAGGTTTGCTTGAGTTTTCCTTCATATGAAACTGCTCATACAACCTTTCCAAAAACTTTTGGTACCACGGTAGCCTACTTATCTGCTGGTTCATTGTGTATATCAAGGTATACAAAATCTGACTTCTCACACTTTGAAACTTTTTTTATGAAAAATTTGCATTTCATGCTAGGCGTACAACAGTCACTTTTTTTGATATAACACTTCTTCGAGCATGTAAAAAATACCTTACTAGCAAATGCCTTCCCTAGCAATACCTTCATCTGTGGTTTTCAACAAAATGCTCAAACTTAAGTTGAAAATTAATATGTGTTTTTTAAAAGAATGGCCTTCAAATGCTATCTCAGGATTGATTGGAGTATCTGCAATTTTCAAAACAAAGTTTTCGGGAGGAAACTTGACTCGGTTTCAGTTCTTTGAAGGGGAAGGAACCTTTTCACTAGCATAGGCTTGTTTAATATGAATGTTTATCCAGTAATTAGATTGTGTAGTGTCATGTGATCAGATAATGCAGTGTCAGAGAATGTAGAAGTCAGTAATTATCATTTCAAAAGGATGTGTGGTGTCCAATCCATGCAGTTTTTGCCAGAAATTCCTAAGCAATTGGCAGAAAGTAGGTCACAGCCTGAAGAAAACTTTTGACTTTAAATCTTTATGTTCCCATAGACCATTAAAATGACGTTGGGCCATTTCTGTCCTCTTGGTATAAAAAAGGGCAAGGAACTCCAGGAAAAGATTCCTGAGATGGAATCGATCTTTCAAGACAATACGGCCATTATGGACAGAGTACAAATTTACGTGTGGTTTGAAGTACCCTGAAACTGCCTAAGGCGTGCAACTAACAGAGTACCAAGTGGAACTGGGCCCCTGTCTGGTGTTTCATCAATGAAGGACTCTACAGAACCAAACATGTCGCATTCATCCAAAAGATATGAAATGTTAAATTTGGATTCTAATCTTTGGATCTCGGGTTTATTCCTTACAATAGTGCAACATACTTCTGATCGTAACATGAGACACAATTTTGATTCTAGCTCTTGAAGTTTATCACTTAATGCAAAGCCATTCAAGTTCCTTAGGCAATTGAACAATTCTTCACACATAGTACACACACTGCTCTTAAACTTCTTTCCATCGGGCTGTATCTGGAATTTTCCGTGTATTGTGTTCCTAACACTCATGCTGAAGAAAAGGCTCTGTCCCTCTGGTTTTGGGGTCTGAGACATGACAGATGTCCCATGCCAACTACTTCACTTTGTCAGTAGACTAACAGCCTGCTATGGAAGTTTGACATCAATGTTTATCTACTGACTATGTAAAAGCAGTAGGTAGTGTATGTGTTTTCTGTCATGTGCTTGTTCTGAAGGCAAAGTGTTTATGTACCTATTTAAGTGTCTCTCAGATACACATAAGGCCAGGTTGGTTGCACAACCTTGAGTAATTTAGATGAACAGACAGACGCTTGATGGAAAAAATTTTTCTCCATCATTTTGCAGAAACTGGACTCTAATTGCATAATGCCCTTAATTTTCTATCAACTGTTTTTTTACCATACATTTTATTTTCGATCTTCAAGCTGAGAGTGAGTATTCAGCAAAAATCATGTTGAGATTGACTTGGTTTTTCTGTGTTAACAATGATATAAAATTCCCAAACATATGGATGAACCCTGGCCTTGAAGTTCTGAAAAGGTAAGGTCTTCCAAATTTAGTGACCCAGAAGTATACTGTAGAATTCAAGTTTCTAATTTGAAGATTTAGTGCATCCCCTCAAAATAATTCCAGGCTTGTTGCAATGTGGCATGGGACTCCATTTCCTCCTTTTTCTGTGGGTGTACCTTGTGACTTAGAGGTGGCAACCTGTTTTCTATGTGGTCATTTTTTAAGTTGCTCTTTGAGGGTCTTGATCTGTAAAAGTGCCTGTGTAATGCTTGATGGAGGTAGTGTTCACATATGTAATCAGTAAACTTTGTTTTCTATTTGCTTAACGAGAAGTGTTTTATTACATTTCGAAATCTGTGCAAAGTGTTATCAAGCACAGTCTTGATTGAAATGTTTGCATCTTTCAGTACCTTGAGATTCCAGCTTGTGGAAGTTTTTTTGCAAATTTCCAGCACAATTAAAACAATGGTCACAGAGGTCGTGAGAATATAGACTCTCTTTTGAAACAAGTGGCACAGGTGAATATGAGTTAATCTAAGGGCTTTCCTGCTCAATAGGTCCTCATGAATACTTGTGAAGAGAATTTCCTTTCTCAAGATTGTCTGATTGAATTAAAGGATGATTTTTGTGCCTCTTTCAGCATTTTTGCAACAAATGAAACATTTTCTTACAGATGTAATCCCCACAGCCAAATCTAAACTGTGAAGATAGCAAGGTTTTCATTTAGGTAATTTGTTTTTTATTAGAGCGCGAGTCATGCCAACTTTGTTGTATGGGTTTTGTAACTTTCCCCCACACAAACGAACACTTAATTTACATACAAACCACGACTGATTGTAATGGTTGACGGCAAAGTGAGACAAGGAAAGGAGTAATATTATTTCTCCAAATGATAATCCGAAGCACCTTTCTAAGGTCTGGGGGAGAAAAACTAGGATGAATCTTTGACATTTCAACTTTTGCAATAACTCATGTAGATGCACACACTCTACATTGTTCTGTTCGTGTCTTTTTTGGCGTGTTTTTCCTCTGGGGTATACTGCGCTGTAAGTTTCCTAAGAACTTTTTCTCTACATGCTGCACAAAGGCAATCCTTTTTCCCCTACGGCTATTACAAGTTTCCATGAAATCAAGTTTTCATTTTCAGAGAACAAAAACATGATAATATTTGCAAGTACTGGACATTTTCTCACAAGAGACACACGGTCCAATTCAACTTTACCGGGGCAGCTTTAGAGTTCCTGCTTCTCCTTTACCCCCTGCAATGTCTTCAGTACATTTGAGGGCCATTACTATACATGGGAATACGCTAGCTTGGTAAAAAAAACACACTTACCGTGTAATAGAAATATTGTTAGTACTTCACCACAACTGTCTCCTTGCTTTCTCTGTTAGGTTCTCCATGGAAATCTTGTTAATGAAAAATTTCGCAAAGCATTTATCACGGTTTGCACGCCACATCATGACCATTGTTAAGGTTGTATCACTGGAACTAATTCTGATCACAACACTTTTCAGAAAAACAGAGGTACATCTCGAACCACTGTAGAATGGCCTCACATTAGCATGGATCTTCCAAATCTAATTTGGTACATGAATGTAAATGTTGAAGTACGCAACTTGTCGTTGTTAACATTTTTCAGTTTTTTTTTGTTTTTTTTTTTTTTTATATAATCGTGCGCCTTTCAGCGCCGCCATTTATCGGTATAGTGTGATTGTTTATACACTACGGCGAAAGAGCATCTGAAAACTCGCTTGGTTGTCCTTTGCCCCTGTTTGCTATGCCTATCATGGAGGTCTAATATCCCTCCCTGCACCTATACTCTCCCTCCTCCTATTCCCTTTCCCATTGCTTCTGAAAGCTTTTCGTTTTTATTTTCCTTCAAAACTAGTAAAGGTACGATAGCTGTAAGTAATGGCGTAGTACTCTTTAGTAATCATTTGATATCAGGTAATACTCTTACGTCAGTGCCCCTTTTATACATTTTAATCCAGAGCTTCCAGAGGCACTCTACCGGTTGTCTGGCGAGCCTTAGATACCCTTATATAATACACAAGTAAAATTTTCGGGAAAAAAAAAAAAAAACAGTGCACAGGATGGTTCTGTATGCACATCCACGTATTTTTTCGTAAAAACGTTCCCCGAATAGAAGTTAAGTAGCCAGGGGGGGTGGGGGGAGGCTCCCGGAGTTTTGTTGTCACTACCCTTCTCTTAGACAACAGAGCCTCTCTTCTGGCCACCTTACCAAAAAATTAGATTCACTAAGGTATGGAGATTTTTCCATCCATTTATGATCACTTCCAAAAATATCCCAAAGGATGCCCACTTGCATCTAGCAACTTAAGTTAACAAAAATGTCTCAAAGGGGGAACCTCTCCCATTAGATCCCTTCCCAGGCGGCCTTTTATAAAGTGACAAAGAAAGGATCCCTCACTAATTGTTTACATCGCAAGGCGCATAAAAGGTACAATTACGCTGACTTGGTAGGGGTTATTGAGGTGGCATTACCAACGTCATCTGTGTTGCCCCCCATCACCAATCTTAGTGGCGCCACTGGGTGCAGCATCTCTTTATCTGTTTTATCACATCTTCCAGTCTTGGTCATGTTTGGTTTTTTATTACAACACTTATAAACATTATTGTCGATAGAAAATTAGAAGTGATAAAAAAGCAGGCTGTAATCTTCTAAAAGAAAAAATAGTCAATTGATATCAGGTATCAGGATCTAATAATCCTGGAAACTTGTAGGTAATCTTAGCAAGTAATGTGCGCGACGTTAAAAACGTATTTTTCAGTACATTAAATATGTACTTTTAATCACATTTAGATCTGTTTATCAAATAACGTTTATTACTGTTTCGAACGTGACCAGGACCATTTCCCTGACAGCTCCACCAGAACGATCCCGTACCCCTCCCGGGTTCTTCATAGACAGTTCCCACCCGAAACTTTCCACGGAGAACGACAATTTCCACTCAGGAACGTTTCCCCTGAAACTTTCCCCACCATTGGACTTGGATTTTGCCTGGGTGGGCATTTCCTGATAGAATTGTTTCTCGGAGGTGTCCTGCAAGAATGTCCTGGTGGGAAAATTTTCAAGGAAAATGGTTGTCTGGTAGGCCGTTTTGGGCACTATTGAAATATTTTCATTTTTGCTCTTATCTTGAGTGTGTTATTTTTAATGCGTCTACGACAAAAATCTCTGTTACGGTGATTTATAATGCCACAAAGTAACTATGTTAGGTCAATGCATGTGGACAGAAGTTAGGAAGATGTGAAATTCCAAAGTCTATGACAAAAAATTTTGGTGCTAAACACGTAGAGTAAACGTCACATTTCTTGGCCGATAGCCGTAAAAGGATTTAATATCGTATGCAAGATGAATTACCCCACCCATTTTTTTGGTGAGAATTTCCGTCGAACTTTTAATGAAAACAAACAAATGATTTCAAAAACGGCAGCAACGTCCTTACCAAGTTTTTCTATGTGCCAGTCGTTAAAGCATTGTAATCTATAACATTTCTCCATACGTTGTCTGTATAGATCTTTGCCAGTTGACTACAAAGAGAAGAACAAATAGACAGCCTGCCTATACATTACTAGTTGTGTACCCCTGAAGGTTTTATGAACAATAAGTAATACTGTAGTAGCAATGCAGAACACGGTCGGAATAATGAAACTTTCACAGTTTTGACAATTTTTGTTTCATTTGCATTGTCGAAGAAAAACTGTCTAAACACCTGTACAAGCTTGTTCAATATAGACCTGAGGCAAGAATAGACATGTTGATGTAATACTTTTTTCATGAAAAGTAAACTCGGCGTTTGGTGGGTAAGGGGGCAAAAAGACCAAAAAGGGCTACAACGATAAAGCATTATCCTTGTTCTTGAATGGGTTTTTTTTTTTAATTTTGGAAAAGGACCGTAAACCGTTAAAATGGAGAGCTGACAAATGTCACGTGGCCAAGATCTGGTTGAGCTAATGAAATGGCAATATGCAGTTTGTTGAGTTACATCATGGAAAATCATTTTATTTCTTAATTTAAGTACAGAGAAGTGAAAAGGTGTACCATACCAAATAAAAACCCAGTAGTCTGATTTTCGATAACAGTTGAAACGGCCTGACGGCACTCGCAGTCACACTATACCCCCAAACGAGCCCACTGCAGTTTATGAATTTAACTGTAGGAGTTTCAACTCCACTCGAGATCCATGCTGAGGGCTGCAGTGTCACCGTACTTATCTCTAAAATAATTTAAGACGCCTAAACCCTTTCAACATGTTCTCTATATAGGTCCCATAAACATTTCATATCGGTTTCGCATAGGCACATTCACGTGGGACAAACATGGGGTGTGGGTGATTTCGACAATGTTAGAGATGGAATAAAAATCCAATATAGCTTTATGTGGGTTCAAATATTGTACACCCACGTTGTATAAGCATACGTTTCCATTATAGGCACTATATGAGATGTACAAAACTATTCAAAATGATAGAATTTATCTAGGTTACTAACATAGGTCCAACAAAGAATAAGTGTGCTTTCCACTAGGCGGATTTACATGGGTATAAGTCCTTGGGGTAAACCAGACAAGACCGGAAGGAAAACTTAGCGACACCTTCTGTCTAATGAGCTTATTGCTCCAAAAGTTAAACCCAGTACTCAATCATGCCTTCCTGGCGGTTTGACGGGAAAACCGCCAGATACAAGGATGGTGATTACTACCTTCTGAGAACAGTAAAAAAAGATCAGTAGCGGGGTGCCACAATTTCCCTCCCGAAATACTACCTCACAACGACGATAGGAGCTGCTGCGGCCTGAAGCCCAACGGACATCTCGTCCAACTACTGTCCGTTCAGAATGAAACATTGGAAAGTGCACCCCAGCCCCCGTATCACGACCAAGAACTAACTGAAATGTCCCCCCTAGATTTTCCACCTGCCGCCTAACTGCTCAAAGCCTTCATTTATACAAATGAACGCTAACAAAGAAAACACACACAAAAAATACATCACTTTGCAAAATCGGTGTGCCCAAGGCAAAGCTTATTTAAGTGACGACGTTGGTGCTAGTGAACGTCATGCTTTGGACAAATGCAATAAATATTCATTTCAAGTTCTGCTACACGAAACCCGGGAGTTTTGTGTGACACTAGTCTAGAAGTACTTGGTCCACAAAACTCCCGGGTATCGTATAGCTAGAACTTGAATGAATATTTATTTGCATTTTGTCCAAAGCATGACGTTCACAGCACCAACGTTCGTCACTTAAATAAGCTTTGCTTGGCACACCGATTTTGCAAAGTGTATGTATTTTTTGTGTGTGTTTTCTTTGTTAGCTTCATTTGTATAAATGAAGGATTTGGAGCAGTTATGGGCGGTCAGGTGGAAAATCTAGGGGGTGACATTCAGTTTAGTTCTTGGTGTGATAGGGGGCTGGGTGCACTTCCAATGGTCATTCTGAACGGACAGTAGTTGGACGAGATGTCCGTTGGGCTTCAGGCCGCAGCAGCTCCTATCGTCGTTGTGAGGTAGTATTTCGGGAGGGAAATTGTGGCACCCCGCTACTGATCCTTTTTTACTGTTCTCAGAAGGTAGTAATCACCATCCTTGTATCCTGTCGGTTTCCCGTCAAACGCCGGAAGCCTGATTGAGTTCTGGGTTTTACTTTTGGTGCAATAAGCTCATTAGACAGAAGGTGTCGCTAAGTTTTCCTTCCGGTCTTGTCTGGTTTACCCCAAGGTCTTATACCCATGTAAATCCGCCTAGTGGAAAGCACAATTATTCTTTGTTGGACCTATGTTAGTAACCTAGATAAATTCTATCATTTTGAATAGTTTGGTACATCTCATATAGTGCCTATAATGGAAACGTAGGCTTATACAACGTGGGTGTACAATATTTGAACACACATAAAGCTATATTGGGTTTTTATTCCATCTCTAACATTGTCGAAATCACCCACACCCCATGTTTGTCCCACGTGAATGTGCCTATGCGAAACCGATATGAAATGTTAATGGGACCTATATAGGGAACATGTTGAAAGGGTTTAGGCGTCTTAAATTATTTTAGAGATAAGTACGGTGTACCTGCAGCCCTAGCATGGACTCTTGAGTGGAGTTGAAACTCCTACAGTAAATTCATAACTGCAGTGGGCTCGTTTGGGGTATAGTGTGACTGTCGAAGTGGCCGTCATGTCCGTTTCAACGTCATCGAAAATCAGACTGGGTTTTTATTTGGTATGGTACACCTTTTCACTTCTCTGTACTTAAATTAAGAAATAAAATGATTTCCAATGCATGTAACTCAACAACTGCACATGCCATTCTTTAGCTCAACCAGATCTTGACCAAGTGACATTTGTCAGCTCATCCATTTTAACGGTTTACGGTCCTTTCCAAAATTAAAAAAAAAACCCATTTCAAGAACAAGGATAATTGCTTTATCGTGGTAGCCCCTATTTTGTCTTGTCTTCCCCTTACCCACCAAACGCCGAGTTTACTTTCATGAAAAAAGTATTACATCAACATGTCTATCTTCCCTCAGGTCTATATTGAACAATGCTTGTACAGGTGTTTAGACAGTTCTCGACAATGCAAATGAAACCCCAAAAAAAAAAAAAAAAAAAAAAAAAAAAGTTGTCAAAACTGTGACAAGTTTCATTCTTCCGACAGTGTTCTGCCATTGTACTACAGTCTATACTTATTGTTCATAAAACCTTCCAGGTACAACTAGTAATGTATAGGCAGGTGTCTATTTGTTATTCTCTTTGTAGTCAACTGGCACAAGTATCTATTACAGACAACGTATGGAGAATGTATAGATTACCAACTGCTTTTAACGACTGGCACATAGAACTTGTAAGGACGTTGCTCGCCGTTTTGAAATCATTTGTTTGTTTTCATTAAAAGTTTCGACGGAAATCTTCACAATGTCAATCATCTTGCATACGATATTAAATCCTTTTACGGCTATCGTGCAAGAATGTGACGTTTACTCTACGTGGTAGCACCAAATTTTTGCTCATATGACTTTGGAATTTCCCATCTTCCTAACTTCTGTCACATGCATTGCTCACCTAGTTACTTTGTGGCTATAAATCACCGCTAACAGAGATTTGTAGTAGACGCATTAAAATAACACACTCAAGGATAAGAGCAAAATGAAAATATTTCAATAGTGCCCAAAACGGCTACCAGACAACCATTTCCCTTTGAAAATCCCACCAGGACAATTCTTGCAGGACACCTCCCGAGAAACAATTTCTATCAGGAAAATGCCCACCCATGTAAATTCCAAGTCAATGGTGGTGAAAAGTTTCAGGTGTAACTGTCCTGAGTGGAAATTGTCCGGTGGAAAAGTTTTTCGGTTGGAACTGTCTATGAAGAAACCCGGGAGGGGTAGAGGGGGGGGGGGGGGGGAGAAAAAAAAAGGGGGGGGGGGGGATCGTTTCTGGTGCGAGCTTGTCCAGGGGAAATTGGTCCGGTCCACGTTCGAAACAGTAAGAAACGTTATTTGATAAACAGATTCTAAATTGTGGATTAAAAGTACATATTTATGTACCGGAAAAATACGTTTTAACGTCCGCACATTACTTGCTAAGATTACCTACAAGTTTCCAGGATTATTAGATCCTGATACGCTTACTATCAATTGGACTATTTTTTCTCTTAGAAGATTACAGCTGCCTTTTTTTCTCCACTTCTAATTTTCTATCGACAATCACGTTTATTACGGTGTTGTAATAAAAACAAACATGACCAAAGACTGGAAGCATGTGATAAACAGATAAAGAGAATGGTGCACCCATTGGCGCCAGCTAAGATTTGGTGATTGGGCAGGGGCAACACAGATGACGTCGGAATGGCCACCTCAATAACCCCTCCAAGTCATCGTAAATTGTTACCTTTTATGCGCCCCTGCGATTGTAAAACAATCGTGAGGGATCCTTTCTTTGTCACTTTATAAAAGGGGGGGGCCCGTCCCTGGGAAGGGATCTAATGGGAGAGGTGTCACCCTTTGAGACATTTTGTTTAACTTAAGAGTTGCCTTAGATGCAAGATGGTGCCATCTTTGGGATATTTTTGGAAGTGATCATAAATGGATGGAAAATCTCCATACCTTAGTGAATTCTAATTTTTTGGTAAGGTGGCAGAAGAGAGGCTATGTTGTCTAAGAGAAGGGTATGTTGACAACAAAACTCCGGGAGCCTCCCCCCCCCCCCCTTGGCTACTTAACTTCTATTCGGGGAACGTTTTTACGAAAAAATACGTGAGTGCAGTCCACAGAACCATTCCTGCACTGTTACGAAAATTTTCCTTTGTGTATTATATAAGGGTATCTAAGGCTCGCAGACACCGGTAGAGTGCCTCCTGGAAGCTCTGGATTAAATGTATAAAATGGGGCACTGACGTAATGCTTATTACCTGATATCCAAATGATACTAAAGAGTACTACGCCTATTACTTTACAGCTATCGTACCTTTTTGAAGGAAAATAAAAACGAACAGCTTTCAGCAATGGGGAAAGGGAATAGGAGGGAGGGAGAGTATAGGCGCAGGGAGGTGATATTAGACCTCCGTGATAGGCATAGCAAAAGGGGCAAAGGACAATCAAGCGAGTTTCAGAATGCTCTTTCGCCGTTAGTGTATTAACAATCACCATCTATACCGATAAATGGCGGCGCTCGAAGCGCACGATAAAAAAAAAAAAATGTTAAACGACAAGTGCGTACTTTCAACCTTTTACATCATGCTACAAATTAGATTGAAAGATCCCATGCTAATGTGAGGCCTTCTACAGTGGTTAGAGATGTACCTCTGTTTTTCTGAAAAGTGTTGTGATCAGAATTAGTTCCATGTGATACAACCTTAACAATGGTCATGATGTGGCGTGCAAACCGTGATAAATGCGTGCCGAAATTTTTCATTAGACAAGATTTCCATGGCAGAACCTAACAGAGAAAGCGAAGGAGACAGTGTGGTGAGTACTCACAATTACTTTCTATTAAAGGTAAGGTAAAAGCTAGTATTCCATGTATTAGTAATGGCCCTTCAAATGTACTGAAGACATTGCAGGGGTAAAGGAGAAGCAGGACACTCTAAAGCCCTGCGGTAAAGTTGAATGTGGACCGTGTGTCTCTTGTAAGAAAATGTCCAGTACTTGCAAATATTATCATGTTTGTTCTCTGAAAAATGAAAACTTGATTTCATGGATAACTTGTAATTACTCCTTTAGGGGAACAAGGATTGCCCTTTGATGCAGCATGTAGATAAATGTTTCTTAGGAAAATTACAGTCGCCAGTATACCCTCAGAGAAAAACAACGCAAAAAGACACGAACAGAACAAGTAGAGTGTTGTGCAATCTACATTGAGTTATTGCAAAGGTGCAATGTTCAAGATTCATCCTAGTTTTCTCCCAGACCTTCAGAAAGGTGCTTCGGATATATCATTTTGGAGAAATAGGTATTACTCTTTTCCTTTCCTTGTCTCACTTTGCCGTCCCCATTACAATCAGTTCGTGGTGTGTATGTAAATAAGTGTCGTTTGTTGATGGGGGAAAGTTACAAAACCCCTACAAACAAAGGTTTGCATGACTCTCGCTCTCATACCAAAATTTACCTTAAATGAAAACCCTTGCCCTATCCTTCACCAGTTAGATTTGGCTGTGGTTGATTACATCTGTAAGAAATGTTTCATTTGTTGCAAAAATGCTGAAGAGGCACAAAAATCATCCTTTAATTCCCCCCCCAATTTCCAGAACTTTGAGAAAGGAAATTTCTCTTCACAGTAGTCATGAGGACCTAATTGAGCAGGAAGGCCCTTAGATTAACTCATATGCACCTGTGCCACTTGTTTTCAAAAAGGAGAGTCTATACTTCTCACTTGACCTCTGTGACCATTTTTTTTATTGTGCCTGGAACATTTGCAAAAAAAAACTTTCCAAAAGCTGAATCTAGGTGACTTACAGCATGCAAACATTTCATCAAGGACTGCTTGCTAACACTTTGCACGAGATTTCGAAATGTAGGTAAAAACATCTTCTCGTTTAGCAAATAGAAACAAAGTTTACTGATTACTATGTGAAACACTGGACCTCCATCAAGCATTACACAAGGCACTTTTTACAGATTCAAGGACCCTCAAAGAGCAACTTAAAACTGACCACATAGAAAACAGGTGCCACCCCTAAGTCACAATGTACACCCACAGAAAAAGGAGGAAATGGAAGTCCCCTGGCACAATGCAAAAATGCTGGAATTATTTTGAGGGATTCACTCAAATCTCAAATTAGAAACTTGAATTCTAAGTATACTTCTGGGTCACTAAATTTGAAGACCTTTACCTTTTCAGAACTTCAAGGCCTGGTTCATCCATATGTTTGGAATTTTATATCATTGTTAACACAGAAAACCAAGTCATCTCAACATGATTTTTGCTGGAATACTCACTCTCAGCTTGAAGATGAAAATAAAATGTATGGTAAAAAACAGTTGCATAGAAAATTAATGTGCATTATGCAATTAGAGTTTCTGCAAAATGATGAGAAAAATTTTCCATCAAGCGTCTGTCCTGTTCATCTAAATTACTCAGGTTGTGCAACCACCTTGGCTTATGTGTATCTGAGATGACACTTAATAGGTACATAAACACTTTGCCTTCAGAACAAGAAAATGACAGAACACATACACTACCTACTGCTTTTACAATAGTCTCAGTAGATAACATTGATGTCAAACTCCATATGCAGCTGTTAGGTCTACTGACACAGGACGTAGTTGGCATGGGACATCTGTCATGTCTCAGACCCCAAAACCAGAGACAGAGCCTTTTCTTCAGCATGAGGTGTTAGGAACACAAATACACAGGAAAATTCCAGTACAGCAAGATGGAAAGAAGTTTTATAGAGCAGTTGTGTGTACTATGTGTGAAGAATTGTTCAATTGCCTAAGGAACTTGAATGGCTTTGCATTAAGTGATAAACTTCAAGAGCTAGAATCAAAATTGTGTCTCATGTTACGATCAGAAGTATGTTGCACTATTGTAAGGAATAAACCCGAGATCCAAAGATTAGATCCAAATTACATTTCATATCTTTTGGATGAATGCGACATGTTTGGTTCTGTAGAGTCCTTCATTGATGAACACCAGACAGGGCAGTTCCACTTTGGTACTCTGTTAGTTGCAGCAGTTTCATGTGTACTTCAAACACACGTAAATTTGTACTCTGTCCATAATGGCCGTTATTGTCTTGAAAGATCGATTCCATCTCAGAATCTTTTTCCTGGAGTTCCCCCTCTTTTAATTACCAAGATGGACATAAATGGCCAACTTCATTTTAATGGTCTATGGGAACATAAGATTTAAAGTCAAAAGTTTCTTCAGGCTGCTGACCTACTTTCTGCCAATTGCTTAGGAATTTCTTGGCAAAAACTGCATGGATTGACACCACACATCCCTTTGAATGATATATTACTGACTTCTACATTCTCTGACACTGCATTATCTGATCACATGTACACTACACAATCTAATACTGGATCAACAATTCATATTAAACACAGCTATGCTAGTGAAAAGGTTCCTTCCCCTTCAAAGAAACTGAAACCTAGTCAAAAGTTTCCCCTCCCGAAAACTTTGTTTTGAAATTGCAGATACTCCAATCAATCCTGAGATAGCATTTGAAGAGCCCATTCTTTTAAAACACATATTAATTTTCAACTTAAGTTTGAGCATTTTTGTTGAAACCACAGATGAAGGTATTGCTAGGAAGGCATTTTGCTAGTAAGGTATTTTTTTACATGCTTCGAAAAGAAGTGTTATATTCAAAAACAAGCTGACTGTGTTAACGCCCCTAGCTGAAATGCAAATTTTTCATAAAACAAAATGTCTTCAAAGTGTGAGAAGTCAGATTTTTGTAAAATAACCTTTTGGGATATAACCACAATGAAACCAGCAGATAAGTAAGGCTACCGGTGGTTAAAAGTTTTTTGGAAAGTTGTATGAGCAGTTTCATATTTGGTACAGACAAAACTCAATCACCTCATTGTGAGTCGGGGACCTGAAGACTTTCGATCTATTGGTCAAAGTTAAAAGAGAGTATGGTAAGGCCAAGTGGACTGGGTCGTACCATAATCCCGGGGACTGGCATATTCTCAAAAATCTTCAGGAAGTTATCATAAAAATTTTACTTTGGGATGCGCAGGCTTGAAAGGACATTGCCAAAGTTACACAACGTGGCCTTGACCCATCAATCATTGCAGGCATGTTCCAATTTCAAAAGGAACCATCAATTCTTCTTACAGGTGTTTTGAAGCATTCTACCTCTATTGCATAGACTCCTTTCACCAAAAACAAATAGGTAACTCTTTCGATGATTGATAGCTTGATAAAGTCTTTAATGATAGTAAAGAACATTGTATCATCTTTTACAACCCAGCTTCAAATAGACACTTTCTTGAGATGCAGCAAAAAATTTGTACGCAGTCAGTTAGATCGTGGTACTCATTTCATTTAGTGGATTTATTGAAAGTGAATGTGATAAGTCCCCCCAAAACTTTCAAATTTTGGGCAGGATTTTTCCAGAGAAGGACTTAGCATCTAATGTCCAATTGTGGATAGCTATAAGAACAGGTAACTGGGAATTAAGAATGAGTGCTGTCAACAAGCATTGCAGAACTATTCATTGCAGTAACGATCGGTATAATTATTCAAAACTTCTCCCAGTTCATTTTACATGTATGGCTACATTGGCCCCAAATCTGTTCTCAGGACCACTTCAGAAGGGGGGTGCTTTTGTGTCAAATATACAAGGGATCAGCTTCCTCTTTCGATTGGCTTTAGATGAAGCTCATGAAATGCTCATAAACAAAGATTGCAAACAGGTCAGTGTCCAATTCACACAACAGTCTCTAGCCCTGAACAGGGCACAGACATTACAGCATGAAGCCATTCCTCATGAAGAAACTTATGTATCAGTAGTGCATGTCAGCGAAGTGAAAAGTACCAGCGGGCTTTGGCAGAAAATTCAGTCTAAGGAAAGAAATTGCAAAAATGTTAAAGCGATTACATCATACAAAAAATTTCAGTTTGAGGGAAATGGGCTTTAGTAAAAGAAAATCTTGTCCATTTGTTCTCAGGGGAGGCAAGCTAGTAAAGATCAGGAAACAGATCTCCTAACTCATCGTGTTATCGGGAAAATTCTTACGAGTCATGTTGTTAAAAGTCAGATATTGCCCGTAGTAAGACAAATTTGTGTCAAATGAAATTGCATAGGACTAAAAACCTTTTCTAAACCCCAGAGTTTCAAAAAGAAAGATTAATTACATCGAAAAGGAGCAACGAATGATTACAACAATGTTTAGAAGATGCTGTTGCTTCTAGGTAGATGAATCAGAAGAGAAGGTTCCCTGGACTTCATATCAGTTATCTTGAAACAGCCAAAGGCCATTGTGATCCTAATGGTTTGTCATTTTGAAAGGAACCAATCAGTTCCATTTATGATTGGTTCCTTAAAAAGGTATAATGAGCAGTATAATCCAATTCTCTCAATGATAACACAAACAATCAGCAAAGCAAAAGCGTTGTTTATAGGCAGAAGGTTGAATATCAATCTACTCTAACCCCCTGGGAAGAGTCAACAAAACCTTTTTAGATTATGCTGTCAGTATATATGTGCACGTTGGGTTGGAATTATTACTGTAGTAGGCTACAGTGAGGTCAGAATCATTTTTGACGCCCAGTTGATACTCAAGGCAAATCCTCCCAAATTTTTTTTAGAAAGAACAAGACGGGATAAAGACTCAACCATAACAGATTAACCAGTTGAAGAAAACTATCTGATATTGTCCATTCTACTGTCCTTCCGCACAGTTGGTTTCTTGGGGCAAGAATTTCTTAAGGTAAGAGGAAATAAAAGGGCTTCTCTGCCAGTACATATCCACATCTATCACAAAACCTTATCAAAAGGAAACTGCATAGAGACTCTCAAACCTTCATTACTTCTGGTGGTGTTTCTTGATTGTCTCCAGTCTTGTTACGACCCACAAAGTCCATACATACCAATTGCACTGTAAATCATGAGGAGACAATACCACAAATTTGGTTACATGCTGCTGATTTGTCAGTGCCCAGTCCATTTACCCTTTATGCACTGGATAGAGATGTGGTTATGGTAAGGGTTTGTCCCACTTTCTTCTCCTGGGAAGGAAATTTTTTGTGCAGTTTAAAAAAATAGAATTGGGAGCTGTGAGTTGATAGGTATTTCCCATAGGAATGCTTTGAAGACAGCTTTGAATAAAGATCCTGCCCTGGCCTTCAATTGTTAAAATAACTCCGCAGTTGAGAAGATAATAGCAGTCATTCATTTTTTCTGGATGCGATTTTGTTTTTTGGCAAAGAAAGGGTTAAAACAACATTTTTTTTAACACATTCTTTCAGGATTGTCAGTTTCATTTTGCAGCAATAGCCCCAGTGACTTGCCAGGCCACCTGGCTTCTCCTCATATTTCCAAACACATCTGGCACCTCTGAAGATGTTCTCCCTGGGTTTGCTGCCATTCTGTCGTCTTATAGGGCTGTGTCTACTTTTGTGCCAACAGGGCTTGTCTGAATTAAGTAGTGATACACCCGTTTCGTGTGTTACAAAAGCATTGACAAGGTCAGGGTGTTTTCTGCGGAGACTGGGGGGGTTCATAGCCAGTATTTGGAAAAAAAATAAGGTATGGCTAGATGAAAGGCACATATGAAGATGAAACTACTTCCATCAGATGAAGCATTGGAATTGCATTGGCTTAGGGCCGTGGTTGGAGTTCAGAGTGTTTTGGGGTTGTGGCTTGTTCCAAGGGAAGTTTGAATAGCCCCGCATTAATATGTACGGATGGGGAGGTTCTACCCTTCAGGTGGTGAGGTAGCAGGTTGTTTGGGATTCCTACATAAAGAAATGTAAACGAAATACAAAAGAGGGTTATGTCCATCTCACAAGGGTGTGTGGGTTTTAAGAAAAATAAGTGTTATCCCCGTCAGTGTAAATGTCTCAAAGATGGAATTCAGTGTGGGCCTGGCTGTCTTGTTGCAATTGTCAAAACACTTGTAGTTCTAATGTAACATCTGAACATGTGGAATTCCTTGAATCAAGTGAGAGTGAACCTGACAGTGGTGAAGATGAAATGATCATGATAGGGACAACTCAGACAGTGCAAGAAGTAGTAGAAAACACCAACCCTTTTGGGGGTTT
>JAIZAY010001354.1:0-15942 GCA_029531755.1 Holothuria leucospilota
ATTTGAGAGAGATGTTTCCAGTTTCCAACAGGGGACTGCACAATTCATACGGGCTAAGATCTGTGTAACTCTCAAATAACTCCTATTTGCATAAAAGGGGCATGGAAATACAGAATTATATATCATTAAAGCTTTTCCTATTTGGCTGCAAACACTGGAACGAAATATTAACTTCAGAATGTAGGAATGCTAAACTTTGAGTTTTTTTAAATGCCTTATCCAAGCAATCATTTAACCCCTTCTTGATTATTTCATTTATTTTTTACTTTCAATTTGTATTCTGTTTATGGCTGTTTTATGATTTTTCTCATTTTTGAACTGACTTGTTGTTTAAGTTTGTCTGGTTGTACTGTTTACTCCCCTCTTTATATTTGTTAATTTTTGTAAGCCTATATTTTTTGTATGCTTTTACTTTTTACTTCTTACATTTGTTTGTAACCAGGGCCTTGAGTTGGAGATTAATCTTTACAGGTAATCGAGTTTCTTAACTCTGTTTTAAATGTTTCAATAAAAAAAAACATATATATATATATATATATATATATATATATATATATATATATATATATATATATATATATATATTATATATATATATATATATATATATCTATATATATAAAGCGGCCCGAAAAGGTGACCGCTTATTTACCTTGAACACAAACTCTGCGTACCGATCGAGTTGGTCACTCATTTTTGGTACCGTTCGGTGATTTCAAACCTGAACTTATATGAGTAAATCCTCTATCCCTCCACGGCAGTTTATGATCTATGTATTCGGGGAACAGTTTATAACTTGGAACCAGATCAATATGTTGTTCAAAGGGACACAGCAGCGTTTGTCCCATTTAGCATGTCTTCCCAATTAAACCAGTGAATGTGGGTGGGTAGGCCTCATGGCACACCAGCATGTGACCTCCTTTACTCTTTCTTTAGTCATTCGAGCCCCCACCCCGAATAGTCGACGGGAAGCCTAGTGTCTAGATTCATTACCTGAGACCGGATCGGCTTTTGGCTGGCCTGGTCATCGCGTATATTTAAGGTACAAGAAGTTGCTCTATACGTGAATTTCACAACTAAGTGAGAAACTTGTAGTAACATGATTCTCAAAAGTCATTCATGAAATAGGATACCCGGGTGCACTATTCAAATTGGGATGACTATATTTTCCCTTCTAATTTTTCTTCTTCAAATCTAAACTTTTTTTCTAAAGCATGAAATCTAAAAGTAAAAAAGTTTATATGCAACCTTAAAGTTTATGAAATGTGTCATTTCCCCCATCTGGGACGCTGAGAGACATGTCAACCCAACATTTTTTTGCAATGCCTAAGTTAAAGCTGGGTGTCACCCAATGGTGCCCCCCCCCCCTCCCGCAGTGGCGCACTAAGAGTGCAGGAAAAAACCTGCACCGTGCACCAGCATTGTAGGGGTGCCATGCCACGGTCGAAAAATTCAGTAAATAATTAAAGTTTCAGGTCATTTTTCAGTCCAAAGCCTTAACAAAGATAATACGATTTTGGATCTGGGAAAACTTATCACAATATAAATTTCTCAATGAGTAGAGGTGTCTTCCTTCCCTTGAGTCAGCATTCTCTTCAACTGCATTCAACTAAAACTAAAAAAAAGAATAACTTAATAACGAAGAACTCGAAACTTGTAATCAAATCATCAGGTAATGAAGTTCCACCAGATATAGCAACAGTTTACATCACAAAGACACAAATTTTTCAAAAGGTGTGGACTGTCGTCCCCTTTCTTTTGTCACATCATCTCTTGACTTACGCACAACCAAAAAATAGGAAGACTATCACCAAATAATGACAATTTGTAAAGATATAATTTGGTCAACTGGTCAAAGCTTTGCCCAAGATAGCACAACTTTGCACCTAAGGCAAGCCTTACTTGTACCCCTCCCTTCAGCACAGTCCTTCATGATGGCACTCATGCACAGGCTGAAAAGCTGGGTCCACCCGGGTGTCAACTATCTGCAGGCGCCCCACTTAGTGCTCAATTAGTGTCATGGACTGCCCTACCGTTCTAGGGTTTCACCCAGGCTACGGTCCTGCTGTCTTTACTCTGCAAGGCACAATTTTCGCCGCACTCAGCACAACTTGTAGTCTGGTTAGCACAGCCTGAAGTAACCTGTGCTTAAGCGCAGTGTACACTATCAACATTTCGTGACACAAGTGTCGGGACATGTTGCCGACACAACTGGATACAGAAAATTTTGTCCTTGTATACATAAGACACATGTCAAGGACACATGTTGGGACACACTTGAGCAACACGTTGTCAAAAATGAGCGGAAAAGCAGGATTTTGGAAGGAAGATGGAGGATTCAGAAAGGAGATGTGTTTTGGGAGCAGCTGCAACAATACTGGCAATTGTTACAGAGAGGAGAAAGAAACGACCAAAGGTACAACAAAAGAGGCTATGGGCAAAGCACTGGGTCACTCACCATAAGAGAGAATTAACATGGGGATAACCACTGTCTTATGAAGTAGCTCAGGTTGGGAGACAGGCCCTCAGGGGTAGCGCCAGGGGGAGGGCGGGGGCAATGGCCGCCCCGTCGGGGAAGGCTGGCCCCTCATATATTTTCCGGTTTCTTTGGGGAGTTATTATGTATGCAATAAAATATATAGTCCCCGACAACCAGTCGCCCAGACGATTTACTTAATGTTGGTCTAATTTAGGGCAAATTCTTAAATGAAATCCCAAAATTTTCCAATATTTTTCGTTAAAAACCCAACGTTTTTCAAAAATATCGATAGTGAAAGTCTAACTTTTTCAAATTTTCCCCAATAAGAGCCCAAAATTTTCGGCCTGCTTCACGCTCCAAAAGTTTGCTTCAGACACGTTTTGGCATTCTGTTGCCCTTGTCGAGGCTTCGGGTGGCTGCGCCCTCCCCTCCCCCGTCGGGAAGCTTGACCCCCTGTCGGACAAATCATGGCGCCACCCCTGCAGGCCCTCCTATAAGAATTTCCTGCGTATGGACGAATTGGCCTTCGAGGAGCTTTTGTCTAAAATTGAACCTCTTATAAGAAAGCAAGACACCCATCTAAGGGTCCCCATTCCTGCAGGAGAAAGGCTTGCGTTAACATTGCTATAATTTGTATCAGGTTAGAGCTACAGAAAAAATATGGCCATTCTTGACAATTTTCTCGAGTGTGTCATTAATTGTGACTATTTAGTCTTGGCTGAGTGCCGTCCTCCAAGCGTCCTCTAAGGGTCCCACAGACAGGGCCTACTCTTCCAAACATAGGCGGGATTGTGGGGGCAAGAGGGGGCACTTCTCCCCACTTTTTTCCAGAGATTAAAAATTAAAATAATAAAAGAAAATGAGCGAAAGTAAGCAAGACCAGAGAAACTATTGGAGAATTTTCAATAGCCTATAGTGATTAAATTTTGCAATGCTTAATGAAGGAAATATTAATATCGAGACCATAAAATTACTGAGAAATTTTTTTTTCACCTTTGTACAATACCACGCCATTACAGGGCATATTTTGCATAATATCCGTTTATACCTGATCAGTCGAGTTCATTTACAGTTTTTCCGGGAATACAAATTTGGAAATTCCAAAACGCGCCGATCGCAGGAGGAATTTCGAATAGACCCACATTAAAAAAAAACCTGTACTCAATTAGAGTAAAATAGATCAACTGTCGGGCCCTTGGGCATTATCGGGGTTAACATTTATTGTAGCGAATCCACCTCGTCCGTGCTCAATGAATTAATCAGTGTGGCCCTGACTAAAACGGTGCACACTTTATGTCCAATTGCAATGTTCGAGCAATGAGAATGCACGTAGTTAAAACGGATAAATGAGCCAGCATGATCACGTAACAATTATTATGTAAACGGCAATTCCGTTTTGCAAATCACGAGATGGAAGCAGCACAGTAGTTGACTATGGGTAAATAGAACACAAATAAGATTTGTAAGGCAAATAATGACCTTGTCCAAATTTATTAGGGGTAAGGTGATTTACGTCACATATCAATCTATCTTATTTTTGGTGGGATATGCAACCCTCCCCATTATCGCTGTCCTTGCAAGCAAGTTCCATGAACGGGTTGAAGCATGCTCATGTGGAATCCCAAACTGATGCCATTACAAAGATGTGCTGGATCAGAACTTCGTGTTCCAAGACCGACGGCTATTTTAATTTGTAGCAAGGCGATGAACACTTTAAATGTTCGTAGTATTGCGTAGCATGCGCGTGACCAGGGTTTTGCAAAGTAGGTATCACTGGGCTTGATCAGGAAGCTAGAAGAGCAATTATCACATTTAAAGCTTTACTAATATAAAGCAAAGAAAGGGGCGGGTAGAAAAACTGCACCAGGATTTGAGGTTTCAACATGTGGGGGCAGCGGGTTCAAGACAACCATTGGAAAGACTAGTTTCCCGTAAGGGAATTTTTCTAATTTTCGTCGGGGAGCCTTAGTCGGTACAATAAAGTATGTATTCCCCGAGAGCCATAGATAGGCGTATGAGGCCGGAAGGGGGGGGGGACTCTGCGCCAGGATTTGAGGATCTAACAACCTTAAACTTAGTGGTGCCTAAAAAGAGGCTGGGGATGGGACTGAGAAAGCCCCCTTCTGGACTATCGCATAACAGACAAGGGTATACGGTAGCCTGCTGTCTGATAGTTTTCTTTACATGATCCCCATCCCCAACCATCTGTCGTTTTCCCTGCCACAACCCCACCCGACAAATTTGTATGAAGTCCAAACAAATTTTCGCACCCTTAAATGACCAACGTTGAAGAAGTATGCCACCAGGCTGTTCATAACCCTAAGACAGGGATGGTGCCAGATAGGGCAGGGATTCACGGGCCCCCGTCGAGGAAGACTGGTCCTCGTTATTTTTACAGTTTCGTCTAGGAGTCTCAGTCGATACGATAAAGTATGTAGTCCCCGACGGAGAGTAGTCCCCCCGACGGTTTACCTGTTTTTTGCCTTCAAGAAGACAATTTCTCTAATAAGAACCCAAAATGCTCGGCACGCTACTCGCGCTGTAGACTCACTCAGTTTCTTCAATAGTTCCATTCCACGTAGCTAGATAGCACCAAGTCCTGTTCACCTGAGGCCTACCAAGTAACATGTGGGCAGAGTACGCAGTTTATCAACAGGTCGTAAATTCCATCCCATGTTGCAATGCCTAGTTGCTCTCTTTTATGTTAGTTAGTTAGTTAGTTAGTTAGTTAGATGGAGTTTTACTGCCCAGTTTCCAACCTATTGGTTCAAGTCGAGCCGGCCACGGCCTTTTTTCCAGTTGTGGCTCACTTGCTTGTTTTCCCTACTCCATTGCTTATGCTGGGCACCAAGCACAACAGCATTAGGTTCCATTTTTAAGGACTTTGGTATGACCCGGCAGGTAGTCGAACTCCCGACCTCCCGACTGCAAGACGGATGCTCTAACCACTAGGCCACGCAGGCGGTTCTCACGCAGGCGAGTTATCCGATAAGGTCAATTGGTGAGCGACTCACAGAGCAAAGTTTGCTAATTCATCGGGTATTCCAGGTAGTTTCAATACAATGTATGTTATCCCCGATGCGGTCTACAACCCCTGCAATTTTTCTTTTTTTTTTCTTTTTGTTCTTAATGATTACATGTGTTTTTGTGTGAGCCTACCAAAAATTTTGGCGCGCTTCGCGAGCTTTGCAATTTCACGATTCACATTCAAAAGAACACTATCAGTGTCCAACTCGGCTCTTCAAGTATGAAGTGATATTATGCAAAATATACCCTGCAATGGCTTGTGATAGTAAGGTTCCTTCATAACCCCCTCGATACACCCCCTCGATAGGGAACTTGGGGTCGCTAGCATGGCCCCCCTGTCGGGAAAATTCTGCCACCACCCATAGTCGTTTTACTTATTTTGGCTTCAAAGGGTCATTTTTGGGATAAAACCCAAAATGTTCTGCCTCAGTTCCGTTATTTATAGCTAAACATAGTACAAACCCTTTACACCTTTTCAAGCAACTTAATAAGTAGAACTGGATTTATGTAAATGTCGTTAATTTCATCTCATTTTGCTAAACCTAGTTAATGTTCTCTTGTGTTTGTCGTGCGGTACGGCTAGGGACGCAAGGAGGGAAGAATGAACGGTATGCCCGATAGGTCCCAACTGCTCAGCAATTGACCTATATAGCTTTAAATAAGTACAGATTCTTTTTAGTGTAGGGCTTTCCCCCAAAAAAATCGTTCAAGTCGCTGCCCACCTTTTGGGGAGTCTGCCCCCCCCCCCATCGGGCAAATCCTGGTGTCACCCCTGACCAAAGACAAGAATTTGTAACCATTTTTCGCTCCCCGAAGCGTGTTGCGCGTTCTTTGGCTCTTGTATTGTGGCATTATTGGAGTAGAATACACTGCTTGAAACCTATGCATAGATCAGGTAAACTTTTAAGCCTTAGCGAGATCTTAGGATTTCTTTAGTCAAGATGCGAGGCAACCCGAGTGCTTCGTGCTCAGATGGTTATTTTGTGCTTTCATTTTGTGGCATTACTCAGTTGGCAGAAAGTATACAGAAAGATCGGATATGATAGCTTGCGGTATAGTCTGATAATTTTTCTTGTCTTATTTATTAAGTCGATCGTCTTTGTTTATGCAAAATGTGTCACTTGTTACTCAAATATTGAGCACATGCAAACAAAAGTTCGCTTTATTCATATATTTTCCCTTGACATAAGCCTATAATTAGTGGTGGCGCTATTTGAGAGAGGATCTTTCCTTTACTTGTCGCACACTTAATCTCCAAATTACAGCTCCCTGCTGGTACTTATCCAAAATGAGCAACGCTAGGCTAATCGCTTATATCAGAAAGCTGTTATTTGGATAACAGCTCCCTGCTTATATTGACAAAATCCCGCGTATGCGATCTATTAGACCTGTAATCACTTTTTCGCCGCACTTTTGAGGCACCCGTTACTGATGCTGTCGACATCGTTAGCGCATTCCAGTGGATCAGACACCACCCACCCCCATCACTTTCGAATACAGATTGCCACCCATGCTTACCTGCTGGCGATACTGTTGTTTAGCAACCGGTAGTGTTAGCCAAGTGGGTCAGCAGGTACCTTAAGTTTCCCCTATAATAATGCGAAATATTTTGTCGGTTGGAACAAGTGACTCAGCCCTTTTAGCCCATTGAAATCCCGTGCTTATCGAGAAAATTGCCGGTTTGAGCCATAATCTGCTCGAACAATAGGCTTTCCCTAAACTCCAGGTTGGGGATGTACTTTTATTTTTCGGAAAAGTGTTTCGCAATCAGAATAATTCAGTGCACTATTTCCCTAATATGGCTATAAGATATGGAGTGCGAACTGTGACGAATACTCGCAAAACGCCGAAATTATGCATTTAAAATTATTTTCTTGGCAAAAGTTGCACACAGGCTCTGCGCCGAGACACTATCGATTCCCTAACAAATGAATGATCTGCAGGTCAGAAGGTGGAGCTCCTGACTGGTAATTTGTAAAAGCTTTCAGTTTTCATAAAACTTGTCTGTTCCTGAATTTCCCTGCTTCACATGCCTGCAATGTTGTGCTCCTCTAAAATGACTTCCCTGCACATGAGCAATAACTTTTTATTGTAATGCCCTTACCGATATTAATTTGAATACGCTTGAGACAGTATTACATTATTATAATTGGCAGAGCAATGAAGAAAGGCTGGAAGAGCGAATAGCGCGCTAAAATTTTGATGGTTTGAGAAGGATTTGAGAATGATTTGAAAACTTCAGAGCAATTTATAATAGAAAATAAAAAAAGACATATAAATCATCACTGCTAATGACTGGGGGATGCCCGCATACGCCCCTCCCCCTCCTGTGGCGTCACTGGTATTTACAATGATGTTCTTTTTATCTCGAAAATATGCTTCAATCTCGCTCCCTTTCGCTCATGTTTTTAGTATTTTTATCACGCCAATGGTCTTAGGTCTTCCGTATAAACGAGCAGTGGCGTCACCAGACTTTTCATTCTGAGGGGCACAACAGTTCGATGAGGGGGCACAACTATATAGCGGCGTATGCAGTATGTTGTGTGAACGCCGGCCTGGAGGAGGGGTCAAAGGGGAGGGGGTGTCCCCCTCCCCTTTGAAAATTTTTGAAAAATTAGGTGTCCTTAGATGCAATCTGGTGCCACATACGCTACCTTTTTGAAGTAAAATTTCTGTCAAAAAATAACGAATTTTTAGGAACTAAAAAAAAAATTATGCATGGATTGAGAAATTTTATTGAAAGTGAAAAAACGTGCATGTGTATTGCCAAATCAACGATCAAGTATTCGTTCGATTGTGGACTTTTCAATTAACGTGAAATTCTCATGATCCACAAGCTGAGTGATTGGAGTCTTACGGGGTTAAAGTGATCATAGAATTTTGTATCATATATTTCTCTTTTAAAATTTATTGGAATTATTTTTTTCGAAGAAGAAAATACGGAAAAATCTCCTTGAAATTGCTGGCACTGAGCTTGCATTACAATTTGCAACGCAAGTGGCAGGCAATTTGCGTTGCAGGCAAATTCCATGGTACTGTACGTACCAAACAACACCATTCACTGTTTTGGTTAATGAGTCCGCGAGGCAGACATTTCCGCTACACTTTATCAAGGCGTATACTCACACCTATTGAGGCGGCGAGGATTATGGATAGATTACCAAGACCGATGCTCAGCCTCCGACACAGAGAACACTGTCTGCTTTATGAGATGGGGCCATTTTTTTCTTCGAAAAAATACAAATTGCTGCCTTTTCTTGTCCTAAGAAGAATCAAATCATATGAAACATGGTAGTCAAATATTCTAACTACAGAACTTACAGAAGATCTATACATTTTTTTTTCAAAATCTCAGATCTCAGTTGGAGGAGGGGGGCACACGGGGGCACAAGGTTTTCCGGGGGGCACGTGCCCCTGCCCCCCCCCCCCTTGGCGACGCCACTGTAAACGAGGTTCCTAGATAGGATGGGGTGTGTTTCAATTTTGTGGTATTTATTTTTATAAGTATTTGAAATAATTCCATGAACTATTGCCCTAATATCCGTGACAAAGCGAGCCGAAATTTTGCTTTTAAAATCATTTCCATGACAAAAGTTACATACGGACTCTGCCCTGAGACAGTAAGGTTCCCTGCCAAATTTATCTGTCAGTCAGAAGGAGAGTCATATGACTGATAACTCGAATACGTTTGTGACGAATATTACATGATAATAATTAACTTAGCAGTGAGGAGAGACTGGAAGCGTGGAGAGGGCGCGAAATTTTGACGGTTTGCGAAAGATTTGAAAAGGAATTGATAAATTTAGAATAATTTGTAATAGAAAATGCCCCCCAAAAAAGACCCATAAACCACCGTTCCTCCACTGACCTTTGAACAGGAGTGGGCTGATGGGAGTACGGACGGGACTGGGGGATGCTCCCCATATCCCCAGTCCGTATAGCCTACGTAGTGCTACTGGCAATTACAAACATAGACCTACGAAGCTAGTCCAGACTGGGAGGCTGAACGTTGTTTCGAATCACTGTTCTGGGGAGGGGTCTGAGGGAAGTTATATCCTCTCCCCTTTGGAAATGCTTTGAATATTTGAGGGTCCTTAGAATTTGATACAGCATTATGAAAAAAAAATTAAGATAAATTACTGCATATCTTGACATTTCTTACATTGAAAACACATAAGAGATTTTCGTCCTTGGATTGAGGGGAAGGTGGGAGCATAGTTCGGCCCACCACATTTTTGACCTGGGGTTAAAACCCCAAGCCCAACCCCCTCCGCTTCCTACGCCTATGTTTCACAAAAACACGCTTCTATCTAGACCAGTGGGTATCAAACTTTTGAGGGCGAGGGCCAAATAAAGAGGCTGGGATGAGGCCGGGGACCGCAGGGGAGGATCTTAGGCTTAGAGAGGACAATCACTGGGAAGAGCGAAATCCATACTTAAGAGGTCCTGAAGTTGTATCTACGGCAAACAGAAGCAGAAGTATGACTGTTTTCAGAGGAAACCGGTTTCTTAAGATAGTAATGCACTTTTTCAGCGTCCAACAAAAGCAACCCGACCTCAGCCCCACCATAGTTGGGGCTAAGGTCAGAAAATTTTGCTTTTCAAGCTCCCCAGACTGCAGAAAATCGCACTCTCAACCACAAATTTCCTCTGCAATTGGGGATGCGCCAGTCTTTGCTGTACAGGGACCCCAAGTACCCAACCAGGTAGCAAACCTACATGGGCCCCATATAGGTGAATTCATATGGGGTACATATGAGTTTGCTCCCAAGATTTATAAGGGTCCCATATGGACCAGCCCATATGCCCATATTACCCATATGGTATAATCCTGGGACCCATATATGGCAGTTGCCCACATGGGCCCCAGAACTATCCCATATGGGTCATATGGGTGATAAGCCTGAGATCCATATGGGACCCATGCGGGTCCCATACTGGAATATTACATGGGTGCAGGCGGAGCGGCCGGTAACCAGTAGCCCCGACAAGGTCGATAGGTTGCTGAAAGGACGGCAAACGCGGTTTGGTGGCGCGCAAGCGCGCCTACAATTTTGGTGACTGTTGAAGCAACTCTGAGAAATTTCTGTTATTATTGAGCAATCTGCCCTACCCGGGGCAAAATAAAGAAATCCGTCGAAGCGGCTGGTCGTCGTTGGGTGTTACATACTTAATCGTACCCAAAGACTCCCCGACGAAAATGGAGTTTCCCAGACGATAGGAGCCATGGCCGTTTGCTCCCCATCCGGCTCAACCCCGTTGTACATTTCTGCATCATGCTTGAGTCATCAGTATGGACATTTTGATGTTTATCATGCATTGTTTTCCAAACATAATATGTTGCGGACGCAAGGTTTACTCACGAATGAAGTCACGCCAATTCTGTACTTATCCTGCGTTGGTGGCCAGCATGTGAGGAAGCTCTTGATCAAATATTCTCAAACGCGGTCGGATAGAGAAGTGGGTCTGTCAAGTTCGAAGACCGTATTCCCAAAAGTCGAACAAATTTTAAGTTGATTGAATGATTCTATTTCATTTAACAGAGCCATGGAAAAGCGCTCCCATATAAAATGTCGAAACACATTGTTTAGGAATGCCTCTCTGATTACATTTGATTTAGTTTTTTTCGAGTACCGAAAGGTAACTTGCAGAAATTTTAATTTCAGTTACCAATCAACACACGTTTAACACAATACATCCAGTCACCTAACTTCACAAATTAAATTTCCGAGATGTAACTTTGCTACAAGCTTTGTCACTACAAATACAACTAATCCCCAATGCACCACTATATAACTATATGCTACCGTGTACAAAGTATGATTGCCACCAACACGGTACACGAAATAAGTGTTGGCTAGATATGATTGATCAAGGAACATGCCGCAGAGCCTGGCACGTAGGCAACCTAGCATCACTTCAGAAGAGCGAATTTGGAAGGAGTCAAGTAGTGACTCTAAACATAATTTAAACATACATTTCATGGATTATTCGCCCTTTTTTCTACTGTGCTACAATTTTTTCTTGTCGACTATGATTTTCTCAAAACGTAAAAAACATGGTTAAAACTAATCCCTAAAAATAATATTTGGGAAAAATCACTCTTTTCTTTAGAATAAGTAATTTTTCACTCTTATTTTTGTAATATTTGCATTTTTTTATAAAATCATTATGGTTTTATAACAGGGCGAGATTTTGAACGGTTTTTTCTTTGCTTTTTTCATATTTCTCTCCAGCAAATACTGATTTTTAGATAATTTATGAAAAAAAGTTTAACTTTTCTCAAATGAGATTGCCTAAAAATTTCTCCGTCTTGTCGAAATATTCAATAAACGACGTTACAAAACGTAATCCACCAAATTTTGATGAAAGTTTCATAAAAGTAAACATGTCAATAAATGAGGGCAGGAAAAAATGGCACTTTACAAGACAAATTTCATTTTGTCTTCTCACTTTTTGTATTTTCGACTTTCTATTACGATACAAGGTCACTTATGGATTGAAACTATTTCTTTTTTACTACCTTACTGAAAAATAAGTGAAATATTCAGTTATGGAAGGAGAAGGTGCCAAATCTAAGGAATTACGTGGAAAAAGACGCATAGATAAATTACTGTTTTCATTGAAGGTAAAATATTTTATACTCCGTATAATACTACTGCACAATACTTACGTGAAACAAAATGACAGAAAATTATTTTTACTGATGGCGAGATATTTCATCCCACGTATAATACTACTACTGAAAGTGCGTAAACCAGACTGGAAAACAAACTTCTTTTTCCATTGAAGGTAAAATATTTTATACCATGTATAATCATGATACTACTGAAGTTTCGTAAAAACAAACTGACAGGCAAATTATTATGTTCATTAAAAGTAAAGTGGTTTATACTACGTATCATACCACTACTGAAATTAAGAACAGACTGACAGACAAGTTACTTTAAACATTGAAGATAAGATATGCAATGCCACGTATAATAATAATTAATTACGTTACAAAGACTGACAAAGTACGGTTTTCATTGAAGGTAACATATTTTATGCCACGCATTATATGCTAGTACTGAAAATACGTACACACATACTAAGAGACGAATGAATGTTTTCATTAAGGTAAAATATTTAATGCCCCCTATAATACTATAATACCACTACTACTTAATAACGTTACAACTTACAAAGACTGACAAAGTACGGTTTTCATTGAAGGTAAAATATTTTATACCACGCATTATGCTACTACTGAAATACGTACACACATAATAAATAAGGAATAAAAGTTTCATGGAAGGTAAAATATTTAATGCCACCTATAATACCACTACTGCTTAATAACGTTACAACTTACAAAGACTGACAAAGTACGGTTTTCACCTTTTCATTGAAGGTAAAATATTTTATGCCACGCATTATGCTACTAATGAAATACGTATACACACATACTAAATAACGAGTAAAAGTTTCATCGAAGGTAAAATATTTAATGCCACCAATAATACCACTACTGTATTACTTAATAACGTTACAAAGGCTAAGTACGGTTTTCATTGAACTTAATATATTTTATACCACGCATTATGCTAGTACTGAAAATACGTACACACGCACTTAAAGACAAATGATTGTTTTCATTGAAGGCAAAATATTTAATACCACGCATAATACCACTACCACTACAATTACGTTAGAAAAGACTGACAGAGTACTGTTTTCATTGAAGGTAAAATACTTTATACCACGTACAATACTAATACTATAATCACGTGGCAAAAGACTTACAAAGTACCGTTTTCTTCGAAGGTAAAATATTTTATACCACGCATTATGCTAGTACTGAAAATACGCACACACATACTAAGAGACAAATGAATGTTTTCATTGAAGGTAAAATATTTAATACCGCGTATTATATCGCTGCTACTTACCCCCTGTGGGCTGGGGGCTGTAGAATATGCCCACGGTATTCCCCGCCTGTCGTAAGAGGCGAATAAAGGGGAGGAATTGACATGAATTTATCTAGCTGACACTATATAACACATTCGTGTTGGTGTGTTGTTAAATATTATCTGACTAACTAACTATATCGCTACTACTATAATTACGTGAGAAAAGACTGACAGACACAGTACTGTTTTCATTGAAGGTAAAATACTTTATACCACGCATTATGCGAGTACTGAAAATACGTACACACATTCTAAGAGACAAATGAATGTTTTCATTGAAGGTAAAATATTTAATACCGCGCATAATATCACTACTACTATAATTACGTGAGAAAAGACTGACAGAGTACTGTTTTCATTGAACGTAAAATATTTTATACCACGCATTATGCTGCTACTGAAGATACGAACACACACATACTAAGAGACAAATGAATGTTTTCATAGAGGGTAAAATTTTTAATACCATGCATAATACCACTACTACTATAAATACGCGAAAAAAGACTTACAAAGTACCGTTATCATTGAAGGTAAAATATTTATAACACGCATTATGCTACCCCTGAAAATACGTACTCACAAGAAACAAATGAACGTTTTCATAGAGGGTAAACTTTTTAATACTACTAAAAATACATAAACACATACTAAGAGACAAATGACTGTTCTCATTGAAGGTAAAATATTTTAGAACACGTATAATACTACTACTACTGTAATTATGTTAAATCAGACTGGCATCTGACAAATTATTGTTTCCATTGACCGTGAAATATTTCATACTACGCACAATACGCACAATAGGCCTACTATCTCAATTATTCAGTGAAAACGGACTAACACGCAAATTACTGTTTTTTATTGGAATTAAAACATGGTATACCACGTATAGTAGTGACTACTATAATTACAAGGCAACGGACTGACAGAGAAATTTTATAACACGTTATAATACTAACCAGTTAAAGAATTGAAGTGACAGTAGTCACATTATACCTCTCTTCTGAACCCGCCCCCTGTGGGCTGGGGGTTGTAGAATATGCCCACGGTATTCCCCGCCTGTCGTAAGAGGCGAATAAAGGGGAGGACTTGAAACGAATTTATCTAGTTGACACTATATAACACATTCGTGTTGGTGTGTCGTTAAATATTATCTAACTAACTAACTAACTCTTCTGAACCATGGCAACTACAGTCGTGCTTCATACGCCCGTTACTTCAAGCTTATTCTTCCATTCATTAAAATCAGGTGCGTGGCTACGGGGGGCCTGCCCCCCAGATGTTCGCTACCCCCCCACCCAGAAATTGCTTGTGTCCTACATGTGTCCTACATGAATTTAATTCATTTTGTTTACTTTTTTGTTTTTTGTTTACCTTAATAATTTGTGGTTACAGAGCAATATAATTAAATGTTGTTTCCCTGTATTTGAAAGCCAGTGAATGTATCTTGCACCGATCTAGGTTGTTTTCAAGTCTGGACATGAAAATGGCACATATCCATAACAAGACTTGATTTTACTTGCAAAAAGAGAATCCTTTAAATAAAATAGTTCGCAGTTCTCAAAAAATGATTATGTTGAGATGAATTCGATGAAGCTTGTAGAGGGGCTGTTGATGCGGTATAAATTCATATATGATCTAGCTTTCATTTTGGTAAAGTTATAAAGACAATGTTTAATAATCAAAATTAGGGATTACGTGTTTAATTCCAGCCACATCTAGCATCGTGAGGCGGATATTTAGGAAACAGGTTCTTTTCTAAGGACTGATATTATGCTTTTTGTCTAGCACAATGTACGTTTTTGTCGAAACATGATTGGAGGTAAGAAGCATTCAGCAAACTCTAGGGGTTTTGCCACCAATTATTCTTTTAGCCTGGCAATAAGCACATAAATTGATTGGTTAAATCACGGGTCAACCAGATTCAGATATGACCTGAATGCAACCATGTGTTGACCAGTTGATCAATCGGGAGAATGGGTACTCTGTTCGAAAATACAGGTCCATAACTTAAGAGCAGTGGAGGGACGCACAAACATTAACGCCTGGGAGAAATTGTAGGAACAAAAATTACCTTTGCCTTTTATGTTAACACATTTCGTGCCTTGAAAATGATTTTTCCTCTAACAGTCTGGGAACTTTCTCGCCCTCTTCAGCACGTTGTCTGGTAAGGGCCTGGATAAAACTGGCTGTAAGAGGGTTTGGTGATTTGATTTTTCATAAGCAGCTTCAATTGACAGGATACTCAAAATGCTTCTTTTTTATAAAAAGCAAAAAATTTGTTAATTGTTTACCGCTTTAACCCATTTAGGACAAGATTTTAGTGCCACATTTTGAAGGTGGAGCATTGTATTTTATTACTCTCACATCTGATATGGGATTCGCAATTTTTATAATGAAAAAATTCAGCTGTTCATCACTACTTTTCCTACTTACAAAGTGCATTCCGATGTTTGTAATGATCATTCTGATATTTCGCCT
>JAIZAY010000614.1:0-36416 GCA_029531755.1 Holothuria leucospilota
TTTCTCTTAAGGTAACCCAATTTATCATATGAAAAGGATCCGTCAACCCCTTGTCTTGAAATAATTTATCGTTGGTTTTTTCCCAAGATTTTTCGGTTTATGACCTCTAAGGACCATCAAAATGATTCTGACCTCAACGGAAAACATAGATGGTTCCTTTTTCCCTCCAATATGATAAACTTTACTCACGTTTTAGAAAAATCGTTCAAACATTGCTATCTGGAGAGATCCGTGTTTTTACAGGACAGGTCTTTTTAGAAATTTTTTGTTTGTTTCACCTTCGGGGACCTCACTGATAACCTTTTTTGAAATTTATCCAAAAGCAAGGAGGGTTTTCATCTACCTGACTATACCGCATCTACATCCAGTTATGAAAAGCACCCAGCTTCCACTAACTTTAGGGATTACCGTTGTTTTTTTAAAAAGGTCTTTCGGGTTATTTTTACGTTTTTGGTCGACCTCTATGAAACCTTGTTGACCCTTCACCAAGAATCAATAGTGGATCCCTGTTCTTAATTATGGTAAAAATATTAGTCCAAGTATTAGAAACTATACCATGATTTGGGCTATCTTGAGATATTGTTGATTACAAAGGCCCAAACGTCCCCCACCAAACACAAATAAATGCCACAAGCACACAGCCATATGCACAGCCAACCGCCAACGTGGATTGCACCATTTATCTTTTTAGTGCTTCGGCAAGGATTTTCAAGAAAAAAAAAAAAAAGAGGAGAAGCAAAGCCCCGCTTAAAACAAGCTCAAATTGAAATTTTAGCAAGGAAACTATAGTCACTTTTATTTTTATATAAGCATGCTGATGACCCCCCCCCCCCCCCCCCGTGATAAACAATGCTTAAAATCGAAATTGATTTCCGCTTATGGTTTTGTGGCATCGTAAACAATGGGAACAGAGATTCATCATTCATAATTTGTAAAAATTTGACAAAAAAAGGGGGGGGAGGAGACATTTTTTTTATGGCGATATTTTCCAGGTTCTTGGGGGGCCTATAAAGCATAATCAGGAACAGCCGTGTTTTTTTTTTTGTGGGTGTTGGATTTTAGTAAAAAAATTATTTTTACTAGTAATTTTTTCAAGAAAGGCAAATTGCCCCCTCATTTTGGGGCTATCGATAGGAGAATTCCTGGGGGGGGGGGGACTTTGTTCCCGTCCCCTCTCGCCGCCAGTGCCCCTGCTGCTTCTCTGTAACTGGGAAAGTAATTTTTGAAAGAAAATTGTGACAGTGGGTCCATCCGTCTAGATAATTTGTTTTTCCGTTCCCAAATTACCAATCTAATTTTTTTGAAATTTGTGAAGTGTTACAACATTTTATCTGTGCTCTTATGAAAATTATGTTTTAGCGAAAAGGTCCGAAAGTATTTGTACCCCGTACCTAATAGGGTAAGCTCAAAAGTCAAACTTACATTTCTCCTACACCTGGTACTATACATACCACGATTGCCACTTAGAACCATGCCCTGAGCTGCATAATTTTTGCTCTGTACGTTACTAGGTATTTGGTTCGTTTGAAAAAAAAGGAGGCCAATAATAATGTTGTGCTTGCCAAACGCTCCCTGTAGTCCCTAATTTTGATGGAACGAAAAAATTCTTGCCAACATTTGCAATCTGCAACTGACGTCCTTTTTGAGATTCTTTCAATGAGTTTATAAAATAACTTACCCAGTTAAGGCATTCCCACACAAAAGTTAAGGAAAGACCCCTGTTTTTTTTTTCCGAACCGAAGGTTGGGAAATCCAACTTTTGTTTTGCCCGAACATCTCTCGGCCAGTCCACTTCGCTAGGGGTTGGGAAGTGCCAGTTTTTTCCGGTGGTAGCAGATTTCAGTTATAAGGCAAGTTATATTGTTGTAATCGGACCTAGGGTCTTACTATTATAATATGCCACTGGGTACGAATTTTTTCCCTTAGGAATTCTCTCTATTCGACATTTTCACTGTCCATTTTTGTGGCATTAAGCCTGAAAGTGTGCTCGTTTATTACCCTAATGAATTCGTATTTTTTTCCTTTGAACATAAATTAATTAATGTATGGCCGGCTACCGCAAGTCATTTTGTTCCCCTCGAACGTGGCAGACTTGCGCCTTTTGGTTTCAGAACTAGGGGCACACGTGTTTTTTTTGCCAACCGTTTGCGTGTCCTGTCCACAAACGTAATAATGTTTTTCGATTTACACCCATACTATGTTGTACAAGTTGTAATTATTAGTAACCAATGTTCGTAAGTTTGTTATTATAGCATAACTGTTGAGAGAACGGCAACTCATGAAGGCCCCGTGGTCCACGAAAGTAAGTTCCTACAACCAGATCCTGATTATTTAAGAATTTATCCGGTTTTTTGTATGTAATTTGTCACCCACGGTGTTTTGCCTTGCTGCCCAGATACCTATGACAGGAGGCGACACCTCCAGCCTGAGATTCCGATTTAGGATGTACTTGCTTTCATGTTTATCTTCATCGAGTAAACACGGTTTAACACAATTTTCAGAGCTGAACGAAGACTAACCCAGAGAAACACTTGCCAAATTTTTTGTTTAGTGTAAAAATAGCTCCTCGTAAACGGTTTAATGATTTTTTTTGTTTCTGCGTTATGCCCTATAAGTGGGGTATATTTACGAAGACCAGTGTTTTAGCAGTTGGCAGAATATATTGTGGCGGATCGGTGTCCCGGCATATCATGTATTGTCATTTAAGTTGTTGGTGCGGCTGCTGGCCTAAGTTGTTATATTTATCACTGCGCAAGGTAGGTGCGGAGATTCCGCGGAATAGCCCGCAATGCCTTTTTTCCTACCTTCTGATCAGGTTTGGTGGGTTGGTGCGTTTTTGCCAGTTGTTTTTCCACACTCTAAATTTTCATTTTTCCTGACATGGGAATCTTAAAATTTTTCCCTGAATACCGCCTGTGTTTTCCCTGATATTTTTCAATAAACGCTCCCTTTTTGTGCTACTTTTAATAATTTCCTGATCAAGATTTTTTACTCCTCACAAAGCCCATACGCCCAATTTTCCATATGCCATAACGTTTTATTTTCAGATTTCCCGAAATTTTCGGAAAGTATCCCCGTGTTCAGGAAAATTTCCCCGAAAGAAGCGAACCTCAGATTTCCCGCAAATTTGCCGGTAAATGTCGGGAAGGGTGGCATAAACACTGTGGGCGGCTCTTGGGCCCCGTAGTCAGGTGGTGGGCCCGTAATTTGACGCACAGAGACTACCCCTGAACGAACCAGAACTGGTGGGTTGCATTTTGAACATTTTTCGCCACCAGTTGGGTCAGGAGATTCCACGTTTTACTTCGTTTCCGTGATTTAGACTGGAACAATCTGCATAATTGACGCTTGATTTACTATACTTGCCAGTTTCCTAAAAAAAATTACGATGTACTATAATTGTTTTTTTTTTTTTAAAAAAAAAAAAAATGAAAACGGAATCGTTTAACCGTATTGGGGATTGTGATTTTTAGCACCATTTTTTTCAGCAGCTATTGCCAGTTTGTAAAGGAAAATCAAATTTCCACAACCTATTGAGGAATTAAAATGTCTTGGAGAAAGACCATCTCTACTTTAAGTCTATAAATGACCTTATTTTTTGTGTTTTTTCCGAACTATGTCCCTAGAAAAACGAATTTTTTTCAGAGGTAAAATTTTAAATTTCACAGTTTTTTTATGTGCACTTTTTTTTTGTGGTCACCTAGATCGGCCCTCTGAGGGCATTCAGGTTATTCTAAAAATGTTTCCTTAAGACCCTTCCACTGGTTAATCACTGTCCACACCAGTTTTTTTGCTCCCCTCCCAAACACAGGCCCTAGAATCCCCCTTGAGATCAGCTGTGATTCTAAAAAAGCAGTCAGGCAGACAAGCGGAACTGAGGTTTTTTTAAGAGCTCTTTGCGTAAACCAAAAAAGTTGAAGCCAAACAAACCACCGTATACGTCATCATGACCTTTCCTCTTACTGTATTTTGTGATCATAGACAAATTTCCCAAATCATCCTAATACATGGCGTTTTTTTTTTTATAAGAATGTGAAAACGTGAAGGAATGTTTTTTCAAAGGGAGGTAAGTCACTCCGCGCCAAATTTTTTTTAATATATCAGGGGCAAAAATTCCTTGCAAAAGTCCCCTTACTTATCTTAACAAGTACCCTCTGAAGATGGATATTAGTTGTGGACTGGAAAAACTAGCTTTTACATTTGAAGTTTTTTTTTTTTTTTTTTTTTTTGGCAAATCAGTGATGGCAGGTCCCCCCTAGCATTGGACCAATTAATCCAAACGGCCACACATTTTTTAACCGTTAGCCCCCCCCCCCCCCCCCCCACTGGAAATTTTTTTGTTTTTTTTTTTTTTTTTTTTTTTTTTTTTTTTTTTTTTTTTTGTTTTTTTTTTTTTTTTTTTTTATTTTTTTTTTTTTTTTTTTTTTTTTTTGTACCGGGAGTAGAACCCTTGGTGGATTATCGCATTGGCCCCGTGTTTTAGTCCCATTTGTTTTATTCAAGACCGACTACTCATATGCTTCAAGTTTTTCTTTTCCATATTGTAAAATCAACTTGGAAAATAGGTGGAATAGGTTCGCCGGGGAAATATTTTTGCAAGTTTTCCCCCACTGTCTTAAATAAACTGTCTTGGGGTATGTCCCACATAAAGAATAAACGTAAACTGGGTTTTGACGTATGCAAGCTGGCAAAGAAACGGCTTAGTAAAAAAAACTCCACGGCAAAATATAATTGGTTTTAACGGAAAACTTTGCCTACATATTAGGCCTAAGTTAAAAGTTTTTAGAAATTTTGACGACCTATAAATGTAGGCTTTTTTTTTAATTTTTTAATTGACGAAGAAAAAGCCATTTTCTGTTATAATGTAACGTGGGGCATTGTTTGAACAGAATTGCCTACTTGTAAAATGTCATTTTAGATGTAGGGTGGACCCCTATTATGCGCAACTGCCTCTCTTCGCTAATACGTCCCGTCCCAGTGGACCGCTTGTACTGAATGCCCGTAAAAGTTTCGTGGCGAGTAACGCAAACTTGTAACTAAATGTTATGCTTGGGGGCAACTTTACCGTCGAATTCCTCAAGCATTTGATACACTACATATGAATATTTAGTGGATTGGTAAAACAATGTTTCCTGAAAACATGGGGTTATATCGTCCCAAATTTGAAGTAAAGTAGCTTATTCCAAACAAGATGCTGCACATCGATTAACAATGATTTTCTTAAGGAAAACATACTCGATTACTCAGAAGGTTGCACTTAGTCCGATCTTCGTTTCTCAAGATTGTAATAGGGGTAGCCTCGAAAACGGAGACCGAAAAAGTGAAGACTTGTGCAAATTTCTAAGTAGACTTCATTTAGTCCATGTAAATACTGTGACCTAGACTACAACAGGGGTGACATCAAGTCCTGTCCAGACTTATGGGGTTGGGGAGCACTGAAAGATGCGCTGAACTTCTCCCGGCCGCTCTTGAAAAAAAAAATAACCATAAGGAACAAAGACTTCCAAGGTGCCAACAACCGCGGCGGCCAATTGGGCTGTGTGCCGCGGAAGTGTGATTTGGCCCCCATTTTTGTATCCATTGTATTGAAAACTTTTTTGCAAGCACTTGCAAATAACAATGCGCCGGGAACAGCAACAGCGGATTCCCGTTTTAGGTGCTATAAAAATTCTACCTGAATACATCAAACCTGTTTGTGTCAATCTACGCTTTTTAACGCAGTAAGCCTGACACTATTCCTGGAACAGGAAAAGGGGTTTTTTTTAAGGTCAATTTTCTGAACATCAGTGAGACTGAACAAAGTTTGCATGAACTGTTATTATTCATTTTTTTTATCTGTTTTGTTTTCAATTATCCACTTAAAAATAGCTCCAAAGCCCCGTCCATGAGACCTAAAACGTTCATAACTAAAAACTCTTGTGAAATGTTAATAGGTGATGAATCGAAATTTCTGAGGAAGAAGTGGGGATCCTCCTCCTTTGCTTTAATCATGCACAATATTAATAAGGAATACAAACCCCGTTTATGGAAAGCCCGCGTTGGACAAATACACCCATAATTTAATCCCGTTATTAAAATTCGAATTTGAATGCGCAATAAAATTAATTCCATTTTATACTGGTTATATATTCACACCAATCAGAGGTGCAGGAAATATATACTGCGGTTAAAAATCGAATAATTTCCTGTTATAATTGGAATATTTTTACCGCAGTATTAAATACTATTTTATCCCGTAATAAATTCGAAATATATAACTAGTTGGGTTTAATTCGAATATAATCCGTTTAATTAATTCGCAAAAAATATACTGGGTATAAATTCGAATCTATACCGGTAAATTAATTCGAATTTATACTGGTATTTAAATCAAACAATCAGAAACGCCTGAAATTATATATTTGGTACTTAGTTCTCAATATAAAACCGTTATTAATTTCGAAATATATACCTGTTATAAATTCTAATATAATACGCGGTATTAATTATCGAATTTAATAACTGGTATTAAATCAACAATTCAGAACGACGCTGAAATATATACTGGTATTAATTTTTCGTCGAATATGTAACCGGTTATTATTTCGAAATTCATACTGGGTAATTAAAAATCCCCAACCAATCATAAAAACGCCTAATAAATTTGTGTATTAAATTTCGAATATAATTACCGGTATTAAATTCGATTATATACTTGGTATAAATTCGAATATATACCGGTAATTTATTTCGAATCGGTTTTACTGGTAATTTTAAATCAACTCTAATCAGAAACCCTTTGAATATAAATACTTGATATTAATTCCGAATATATCCGGGTAATTATTCGAAGAATTATATTCTGGTAATTAAATCCTGCTCAAATCAGAAAAACGCTGAATATAGACTATTGGGTATAATTTCCCGAATATATACGCGGTATTAAATTCGAATATATACGGTTATAAATTCGGAATATATACCGGTAATTAATTTCGAAATTTATTACTGGTATTAAATCAACCAATCAGAAAACGGCTTGACAATATATACTGGTATTTAATCTGATATATACCGGTAAAGTAATTCGAAATATATACCTGGGTGATAAATTTCGAATATATTGCTGGTATTATGTCGAAATTATACTGGTATTAAATCCACCAGTGTCCAGAAACGCTGAACTATATATTGATTATTAATTTCCGAAATCTTTACAAGGGGGTCCGGGTCCGACTCTCTCAAAACTCATTGTCCGTGTTCGCACGCGAAATATGCCCTCCGAAGGATGAAATAAACCGTGGTCCTATAGGTCTTTTTAACTTAAATATATAAATATTTGAACTACAAGCCCAACTTGGAAAATGAGCCCTATCTACAAGACGAACTCTGTTGGGAGAAAAAAAATCCGCCGATATGACACAGCCGAACACACGCAATAATCACCTGCGCCCCTGTTGAACTATCGATCTTAGTGCCCCATCCCACAAGTAAAAAAGGCAGATATGCATAGTTTAAGGACGGGCAAATTTTTAGGTCAAGGACTGAAAACCCAGAAAATCTTTCCTTTTCGCCCACCCTTCCATAACACTGACCCCTAAGAGCTAGAACAATCCCGTCGTTCAATATGTTATGCACGACACAAGGCGTTCCCACCTTCACTGTGACTTTTGACGTTTGGGTTGCCCCCTTTCCCGACTATTTTTACCGTTTTTTTTTTGTCCTACGTTTTTAAAAAACGCCACATTTTTTTCCCATATATGCCTACACTTATCAAATCAACCTTTGAAAAAAGAAGGTCTTGTCCTTAGCATTTTTAACACGTTCATATCTTCTATGGTGACATGTCCGATCAATTTTAACTTTGGTAGTTTTGCCAAAAAAAAAAAAAGGTTTGCCCCCCCATGTAGTGCCTAAATGACGTCCCCGACAAATGTTTGCATGAACAATTAGACTCTTATGCCAAATGATTGCCAACAAATGAAAAAATTGGGCTCCCCTCTCCTTTGGAGGAAAAATGGAAGGAATACGGTCAGCGTCGTAAAATCATTGCAAGTTTTTACAGTTTCAGGTGCATAAAATAGAACCACTAAAACCAGTAAATGGGCGGCACGAAGCGCGCAAAACGTTTTTGTACATTTTTTCGAGCTTTTTTTGATCAAAAAAATTATTTGGGAACGCAAGGTTAAGAGAAATTCGGGAAATGCTTTTCACTTCCAAATGTTGCTCACTTGGTCTGGTCGCATGTTTACGAAAAGCATACAGAGCTGGATTTGAGACTGGCCTTTTTTGGCCCGCTCAAGAGAACCGAATTTTTTTTGCTTTTTTTCCACTGGGGGGGGGTGGGGAGGGGGAGGGGGGGGGGCACTCTCCGTATTTTTATTACCGCCCCTGTGTTTGATTATCATGCTTAACTCATAATTCTAATAATGGAGTAAGTGAATATGGAAGTTGATCAGTACTGTTCATGGTCCATAGAGATTTTGTCGAAATTCTGATAGAGGTGATTACAGTTAGGCCATTCTTTTTTTCATGTCCTCCACACTGTGGTATAACCTTTTTTCCTTGCATGGTAAAAGTCCCGACCCTCAACGAACCTTTTTCCAATATTTTTTTTTTTTCTCTTTTAAACTTAGCCCTCGCAGAAATTTGTTTTTTTTAGGAGTTTAGTTTTTTTTTTTTTTTTAGAAAATAGTGTGTACGTGTGGAGTGAAATTTTTGTGGCACAGAACCGACGGCAACCTACAGGGGCAAATACGACCATTTTTGACCGTGGAATTTTTGCCATTTTTTTTTATTAAATCGCTTTTTTAACAAAACAACGCTGTTCCCACTCTTATTTTTGATCACTGAGTAAAAAGACCACAAACATGGAAATGGTGTGGAGGGGCTCCCCTCGCTTTTTTTGAAGAAAAATTATGGGAACTGGAAGTGGTCTAGATGGTAGATTAGTGCAATATGTTTGGGCACAATTTTGCAGCATGTAGTGGTCAATTTGTAATCTACGGTTTTTATATTTTTTTTGTCTTCTATAATCAGTTTTTAGTTTGTTTTTTTTTCCTCTTTTTTTTTTGGAAAAAAGTGGGGGTGGGAGTTTTTTTTTTGAAGATGCGGCCCCCCGTTCCGCACCGCCCATAGTCCCCCCCCCGCGCATGAATCCACCCCCATGAGTTACACCAGTTGGGGAAAAAACAAAAAATTGGTAATGGGGGCCCCTCAAAGACAGCTTAATTTTTGTTCCCACCCAATCGTATACGCTGCGTTAATTCCTACTACCACGTGCTGCGAAATCTACGCCGTAACTGCACGTGTGCTCAGTTTTTGTTTTTCCACCCAAATGAAACGTCTGTGTTAAATGGTCCATGCATTAGGTCTATTGGTTGAATGTTATTGACCCTTTCAACAGTCACGTGGATAATGGCCCAAATTAGACAACTTGGCTCGAGGCCGACTTGGCTTGGGGAACACCCCTTTGACATTGGAGCCAACCTTGCTTGGGAACATCCTTTGCCTTGGGGACCCGATTTTTTGGTTGGGACGGACTTTGTGGCTCGGGTACGAGTTTGGTTTTTGGGGTCTTAGTTTGGGTTTGGGGGAACGACTTTGCTTCGAAAGCGCTTTTGACATGCTATATATTTGAACGCAATATTTGGTTTAGCAATGTAATTCCGACATAGTGTTTATTTTCCACTCCCCTGATTATATTAAACGGAATGGCGCCCTCGTCCAGTCAGTGCCATCAAAATGTTAGGAAGTTTCTAAGCTTGGCGTAGTTCGACTTGACTAATATAAATTTTATTTTTTCAAGTGCTTGATATGTTTTTAAATTTCTGACATATGGAATATTCGACTGTAACTAACTGATAATTAATATTGGAATTTTGATTTTTATTTGTAACATGTTTTTTTTATATGTGGGTCCCTGTTGACATATTTGTTTATTTAGACCCCTGATGTGGTCAAAAGTCCAACGCCAACATGTTTTTTACATACGTAATAACAAAAATTTTACGATGTTTCTGATTCGTTATCTTACTTACGTCTTTACATTTTGAAATCTGAATGTAATATGTTGATATTTTATGTTCGGGAACATGTTTTTTGATGGTTTTAATTGTAAACGTGTTTTTTGCTATTAATACTTTTCCTTATTTGATGTTAAATTTTGTGACATGTTGTTATCCGTCCCCTGGCATATTGAATATTTATTCTAACATTATGACCAACACAATGGTGTCCCGTAAAATGTCCGGATATTTAAGAAGGCCTGACATAAACAGGCGCAGTAGCCACCAAGTGAGGCCTGGGGCCCCTTTGCACCTATATGTTTTCGCTACCCCCCCCCCAATTGTTTTTTGTCGTCCTAATAACATGTGTAAAAAAAATAGGACAGGGCGATCAATGCCGTGGACCACCAATTTGGGCTACCTAGCCCCCCGTTAAAAACATTTTAATCCTTTGCTACGCCCTTGCTGACCATGTAGATATTAAATTGGGTAACATGTGGATATTTTTTTATATTTGTTTTTGTTAATTTGATGTTAATTTTGTAAATGTTGTTGTTATTCCGCGTCCCCCGCAAGCCATCTTGGACATTTTTTATTCTAACATTATGAAACCCATGGCGTTCCGTACCACATATTTATAATTCAGGGTCCACTGAGGTTTTTTTTTTGGAGAGTCCGACGCAAACAACCCCAACCCATTAAACACAACGTCATTCTGAACATTATATAAAACAGTATATTATTCAGGCGTTTTCTGATTGGGTTGATTTCTTCTTAATAACGCAGTAAATAAATCCGAATTTAATAACGTCCATATATTCGAATTAATACCCAGTAAATTATTCCCAGCGTTTCTGATTGGTTGATTTTTCTACAATACCAGTATAAGTTCGAATTAATTACCGGTAATAATATTTCGAACGTTTTATACTCAGTGATTATATTCGAATTAATTACGGTAAATTAATATTCGAATTTAATACCAGGTTATAATAGTGCAGGGCGTTTTTCTGAATTTGGTTTATTTAATACCAGTAATATATTCCGGAATTAAATAACGGTGACATATATTTCCGAATTAATACCATTAATTATTTCGCGTTTTCTGAAATTGGGTTTTGAATTTTTATACGACCAGTATAAATTCGAATTTACTAACGGTTATATAATTTTCGAATTTATGCGCATTATATATTCTAATTAATAGCCGTAATAATATTTCCAATTTAATACTCCATATATATTTCAAGCGTTTCTGATTGGTTGATTTAATACCAGCATAAATTCGAAATTAATGCCGGTATATATTCCGATTTTTTATATCAGTTATTGTTTTCAGAATTAAATACCGGGGTATATATTCGAATTAATACGAGTTATATATTCCGAATTTTATACCAGGATAAATAGTATTTAATAACTGGTATAAATTTCCAATTTTTTATCAGGATTTATTCCTCGATTTTTTATCAGGTTATTTTTTTTTCCTGCAACTCTGATTGTGTTTTGTGATATATATACTCATTATAAAAATGGAATTAATACTGGTATTTATTCGATTTTTTAATAACCGGGCTAAAATTATGGTGGTATGTTTTTGTCTCAACTCGGCTTTCCAATACACTTTTTTTCCACATTTTTCAAACTCGATAGAAACCACCTGCTGGTTTCTTAACGCCCATGACCTATGATGGTAAATTACAACACCTACAATGACCATGGAAATAAGGTTTTCAAGAAACGTGATCAAACCCAATAGAGAAAACGTCTTTCAGAGTGAAAGCTCAATATTACCTTAAGAATATACAACATTAACGAGAAGGGGACCGGAAGGAGGCAGTCGGTGGAGTGGGGAGGGGGCCTTTTCAGCATTCCCAGGTAAGAATTTGAATTTTCAAAGTAATGTCCTTTTCCCTTTACAATCCCCAAAATGTTTCTAAACGAGCTCACTTGGTTTGTTATTCGGTTTTTTTATATGAAATTTGTCCCAAATCAAAAATTTATCATTGTGTTTTTTTTTTATTCAAAAATCGTATTTTTAATGAAGGCACACGATGGAGTAGATGAATTGGGATTTTGAGGAACCTTGAATTTCCATTTTTCCCCCCAACATATTTTCCCGGTTTTCCCCTTGGACCCCTTCTTTCTCCAGAAAAGGCAGTCCCCTAAAAAACGTCCAGCGCCAACCCCCACCGTCCCAGCTCCCACCCTGATAACACTTTCCCCGCAACCATAGGATTAACAATATTTATAATAATAAATATATTTTATTTTGAATATTAAAGAAGGACTCCCTTTTCGAGATTAGGAATGTTTTAACCATGACGACTGGAAAGAAGGGTGGCATTCAAGTAAAGTCCTTTTTTTTATGCCATCTTATTTCCTTGAATATTGGTTTGGGTGGTTAATGCCATTCCCAGCCCCCCGTGTTTTTTTTTGCTTTTAATGTAAAATATCCAATTTCTCTTTTTGGGTGTATCATAGTTTTTTTCATTTTGATTTCCTAATTATATTCCGGGCGTAATAACTCCCTTGCAAATGCAAGATTTTATAATCAATTGCAATCTTAACTTCTTTTTGAAAAGAATTATTTTGCAAGTGGCACTTGTGTCCGGTAATGGCTACGTTTAGCCTACTGTTAGCACGTATAGTTTTAGAATCCTTTTCCGAAGAATGTCCAGTCCCTGCAACAAGGAAATAGGAGGCCCTTATCACGTTTTGAAATGAATTGGGTCTCGAAAATGAGAACCAGTTTTTTGGTTGGGTGAAAAACGCATGATAATCTGACGAAGGTTCGTCCTCAAACAGTCCATCCATCCCTTGTTATACGCATAACGTGTTTTCAATATTATGGTAATTACCTGTTAAATCTTTCCTTTGATTTTTTGAGAGTAGATAGGGTAGGACCAGCATGGAATGACCGAGGAGACGGACGCGGGAAGATGGAGGGAAGGGGGTAGGCCATTAAACTTCAAAGGCAAAAGTATTGAACCAAAGTATGCTTTTTCCACCTCCCCTACTTTAATGGACAAGCACCCCTTCTTGTCTATTTTGTGAAATTTGTTAAATTTCAAAAATAAAAAAATATCAAACTTTCTCAACAAACATACATCACAGACAGCACAAAACGCAGAGTATTAAATTGCATATAAGTAACCTTTACTTTCCAGTTCTTCCCAAGTAGGTTTCCCCTTCCCCTTCGACCCCTTCCCCAGGAGGACCGTTTATAGCTTTCCGCCACCCACAATACTCTTAGCTGATAACAGGTCCATGCGCCTATGTGAATACAAATACATTGCATTTATTATAATATCTGGAAAAGGTTTCTAGAGATTAGAAATGTAACCATGACGACCGAGGTGGTGACTCATGTTAAGTACTTTTCGGATTCCTCCAAGATTATCTAAATTTCTTTTATTGTATTGGGTACAATGCCATTCCCCAGTGTATTTGCGTTAATGTAAAATATTCAATCTCTCATAGTTTGTATAATGAATCGAGTTTTGTCTGATTTTATCTGAATTCCTGATGAAAATACTCCTTATGTATGCGACCGACGTTTTCATAATCTGTGCAAATCTCATTCTTGAAGAATGATTTTGTTTTGCCTAAGTTTCAACTTTGTGGTTGCCCAGTACGCCTTGTTGTTTTACTGTTAGCAACGTATGGTTTAGAATTCTGCCAGGAATGTTTCCATTCTGCAAAATCACGGAAAACAGGGCTATTTCCCCTTTATCAAGTTATTGAATGAAATGTTTTTTTACCATTTTCACGAATGCGAACAATTTCACGTCAAATGAAAGGAGCAATTCTGACAGAGATTCCTCCCCCCCTCAAATAGTCCAATTTATCTCTTTTTTTTTTAACGGAAGCAAACGAATGGTTTTAATATTTTTTACTTTACCTTTTGACTGCCCTTGATTTTTTTTAGAGTTGAAAAGGGTAGGACCCAACATTTTGAATGACCGAGGTAGGCACACAGCCCCATTTACCTTAAGAGATGATGGAAGAGAATATCCTTTAAGTGTAATTCACTCCCATATAACAGATTATTTACTTTATCTTGATGACAGAGTGCCGTTTTTTTTGATGAATGGGGGGGGGCACAGGGCCGCTTGTTAATTCCTATAGCTACGGGGTTCACCCCCCCTTGGAAACTGGTATTTTTCAACCAACTATCGGGAAAGACACCTGTCATTAAAATAATGAAATTAAGAATAAGAACATGCCTTAAATGGTTTTTTGCGTGACATATATCGTGTAAGGCTACTTGTTTTTTCTTTTAATACACTTGTTGTGTTTGGAAGGACCAATATATTATACTTGAGCAACTCAAATAACCTTAATTGTCTTGTTTGTGAAAACATTACTTTCGTGAAAAAAAATAAACATAAGGTCCTTTTGGTTTGTTTTTTTTCTGTTTGATTTAGGCTATCATTTTATTTATCATCATATTGATAACTTATTGTTTTTTAAAAGATGAAAAGTTTGTCTTGTACCATCAAGCCCCCTATTATTCCCTTTTTGGTAGGAAACCCCTTTGCTGTTTGATATGTTACCCCACGTGGGCTTTTGTATTGTCATCTTTTTGCCATTTTTTTGATAAAAAAGGGTTACGTTCACATGCCAAATTGCACGACCCCATGTTAATGCCCCTTTCGTTCGCGCCGTCCCCCTCAATTTATGAAGTAACCGGTAGCGTGGTTTTTTCACAAATTTTTAATGTATTTTTTTCTTTTTTTTGTATATTTTCCCTTTGATGTTTAGCGACTTTCCCGGGTGAGCTTATAATTGAAAGCAATAAAGGGCCAGCTTATATACAGTGGGGCGGGTGGGGGGATAAAAGATTGTTAACCACCCTTTTCATGAAACCCGTGTCCCTCATATTATGTAGGTCAAGTTGGTTAACAATCAACCTGCAAACAGGGAGGGGGCAGGGCGGCGGGCGGGACCAAAACTCTAGTACATTAATTACCCCATGTCCCCCTGGTCACACTTTTCCTGATATAGCTTATCATATTTCACCTTTTCCACCCCCTTTATAAATCATTTTCACGCCCAATCCTCGCCCCGTGCACGTTTTAGGAGCCTGCAAAGAAATACAAGAAAAAAGAGCAAGTAACACAACGCGTGCCTCACCAAGCAGTAACATTGCAATGCAATACAACTGTCTGTATTACTCGAATATTTTAGAGGAGTATTCCAAAAATCAATGCATAGAGTTACCAAAATGAACACTAAAACACGCCTTGACACTTCATAGACAGAGTTTCGACAAACCGAATGTAGCCGTTATCCCCCTGGGTCTCTTTTTGACCCCCTTCCTTTTGGACGACTCCTGGATCTGTCACTTTTCAAAACAAGTATTGCTGTAAACATACGGGTAACGGAAAAATTATCATTTGATTCAATATACGTTAAACTGCAGTGCAGACCTGCTTACTACTATACACGTAGCTGCAACGTATCTCATTTTTATTAAGTGTGACGTTACAAGGAATAATCTGTACGCGTTACTTTATTTTTACAGCATTGGGATTAATTTATTAGCACCAAAGTAATGTGGTAACAAAATTTTACAACCCAACCCAACCCAACCCAATTCGATCGAAAGTTGCACTCAAAATGAGACAAAGTCATACTACGTGTACAATTACTCTGTCATTATCCATACCCAGGCCATTCTAAAGACATATGCAGATAGAGCTCACATTTCGAACGAAATATTTTAAAATTACCGTCGTTAGTATTTCTCTTCATTTGACGGAAGTAACTGATACATGCGTAAGGAAATCGTTAAAAAAGGTTTTATCATTTATGCTATATTTGACAAGCTACAGCAAGCTATTTTTCGGAGGAATACAATGGACAAAATACGGGCTGATGAGACAGGCCTATTTATATAATATAATATTTAGACTTTACCAGTTTCCATAAAATGCGTTAAATTTCGCAACTTACAATGTCAAGCTTAAACTACTTTTTGCTGAAATATTTGATTTGGCTAAATGATTTGATTCTTGGTGGTCCTTAATGAAACTAGAAAGCCAAAAGGCTTGACGTCGATTTCCCTTGGCCGGGAAAGGGGGGTAGACTTCGTTTGTTAGCACTGAGGTTCATACGCCATTCAAATTTATACTTCTCTTCACATCATTTTTTATGATGTGGTCAACAATTTGACCCCAGGCTCACATCAGATAACTGAGCTATGTCACAAGATGAACCTTTAAAACGCGAAACTATGAATAACCACAAAAAAACTGATAAAAAAAAAAATAAAATAAATCGTAATTAGAAGGGATTTATCTGTGCTTCCTCTCCCCTTGTACTCGACATTGCTTTGGTACCAACAGTTTCTCGAGTGATTTTTTGACAGTCTCTGTGTGACCCTTCCAATATGTGAGCTTGTGTACTCATCCACAAACAAACATATAGATGTTTTTCCCTCGCACACCATAACCACATCCACAATAAGTAGTGAATGAAACTATCCAGTCTCTCCTACCCTTGAGATACTGCGCTGTAACATAGTTTTCATAACTTGACCCCGTCTAGTGGACCCCAAAATGACCTTGACCTCCACCAAACTAACGTATGACGCTTGCTTCCTCGCAAACAATACGCATCCCATCAATACAATTAATATATTGGGTAACAAATCCAAGCTATCACCAACCGTGCGATTATGGTCTAAACAAGGTCTTTTCAGTATTTGACCCCTGGGACCCCAGTACGGACCTTTGACCTCCACAAAAACTAACAGAAGTCTTTCCCATCACCATACTATACATCCACAAACTTGTCATTGAAATCTATCCAAGCTTCTCTAGCTGAAAATGTCATTTGTAAAACAACGGCTTGTGCAGATATTTGTGACCCACATAAGGCTATTGACCCCAGATGACCTACACTTTGACTCAAACCAAATACAATAAGGGTTCTTCCCCTCACCACACAACGTCACTACACACCAAGAATGATAATCTATCCCAGCTTCAATAACTTGGACCGATAATACCAGTCGTAAACATAAGTTTTCAGCATTCAGGCACCCCGGTTGCGACCCCCAGCATGACCTTGGAACTTCACACCACAACAAAACATCTAAGGGTTTCTTTATCCGTCACCGCAAAAGCAAGCATCCCCTACATATCCAAGCATGAAATCTATCACCAAAGCTTTCTAAACTTAGAGATATGATGTGGCTAAACCACATGGTCTTTCAGATTGTCGACCACCAATCGTGCCCCAGATTGCACCTAATTTGACCCCATCCAAACAACAAATAGGGTTCCCACACGAGACACTCTTACCACAACGCAATCTACATTTACCAAAGATCATGATTAGTTGTCCATCAGCTGTTCTTAAGATTGAACGTTGATGATAGCGTTTGCTGATAACAAGTTTTTCAGCTAAGTTTTGGACACCACTCTGAGTGACCCCATGATGACATTTGACATTCCACCTCATAAAAAAACAATTAGGATCAGTCTCTTCCCTCCTTACCACAACGCATCCTACATAACAAGCATGCAACATCTTATCCAAGCTATCTTACCTTAACTTGAAGACACATTCAGTGTATAACAAGGATGTCTTAGACAAGTATTTTGCACCCCAGTGACACCAGACGTACCTGCGACAGTCCACCAATAAATATCAATAGGCGTACCCAGCTTTCGTCTGAATCACAATCGCATCACTATTATCAAGCATGAGTCTCTCCAAGCTTTCTAAGGTGAAGTATTATTTCTCGTGACTGATCGTACAACAACCCTAACTGGTTTTATCAGATTTTGACCCCCCCGTGAACCCAGATGACTCTTGACCTCACATCCAAAAACTAATCAGGGGTTCTTTATTCTTAAAATGGGCCCATACGTAATGTACCTCAAGTTTGAGAATGTCAAACTTTCCCTTCTTGAATACGTGGATAACCAAGCTAAGCGTCACATACACACAATACAATTCACCACACATACCACACGACCGATCTATCTATATAGATTCCTTGCCTGCCTTCCCCCCCCCCCCCCCCCCCTGTGAAAGGAAGTCAAAACACCCTGGGGAAAGGGTTTTACATATTAAACAATAAGCTCCAAATTAAAACATTGACAACATTCCAAATTACCGTGCGACAGTATTATCGAGTAGCAAAAATTCGCCAAGTTCCCAAATATTCCCATTTTTATGTTTGCAAATGCTAAAGGTTCTCGTAATTGGAGCTTTGACAGATTCACATGAAAGTACCTCTCATCATCAACATGGCCCCAAACCCAGAACATTTATTTAGACGTATGCCTACAATGCGTGCGCTTTCATTGTCATATAAGGTCTTTAAAAACAACAAAATGATTCTTATGCAAATTGGTCTGATGAAATGCGATTAAAAGTAATATAATAGCCGCAGAGGAATATCACTGCATATCAGTTTAATTTCATTATACTTAATAAATTAAAGGTCGAATAATTATCATCTAAGGTTTTCCTTTTAAATGATTAACACAATTCTTCTCAGATAGTACCTTTTGAAAGATAATCGAATTAGTTTAACATTATGTTAAATAAGAAATGAAAATCCCTCTGAGGTATAGAAAGAAAATGCCTAAGTTGTTTGTCATTTTACTTAGCAGAATGTCAACAGTTTTATGTGTGCTAACATAACATATAGATGTTGTGGATAATGGAGCATGACATGGTCGGCGATCGACCCGTCTTTGAAAGTGTGTGTGTGTGTGGGTGGGTGGGGGGTGTTGTCAGTGGCACTACATAAGCAGAGCGCCAGCATCGCTTGACGCGGTGCGTAGAAATGTTTGGCCAACAATACCCCCAGATCACCGGAAATGGCCCTTTCCAGACTTTGTCATGTGATACTATGACAACTGTCTGAAGTATTTCTTTATTAAAGTAGATAGGCCTATCGTAAAAGTCTCTTAAGAAGTGTCTTAAAAACTAACTTAACTTTATTACATGGTTTCCGAATCTGACGGGTTGATTTGTTGGAGAAGGGGAGGGGGCATATTGAACAGTATCATCCGATCCCATTCTCCCGGGATCGTCACCCATGGCGTATGTCCCCCCCCCCCACACTGATGCCGATTTATTTTTCAACATTTAATTTCCAAAATACATAAACTTTGAACGCAATTTTACTTCAAAGGCAGCATACGTAGCACCAGATTACAGGTAAAGACACCCTCCCCTTAGACTCTTCCCCCAGGTCGGCAATCACAGAACATACTACGTGGCCCGCGTGAGAGAAATCTTGGCTACGCCAGCTGCTTCTAGAGAACGGTAATATAATTTTGTTGTAAAGTACGGTAATAATAAAACAGTTCGTACTAGAGGACTACCCAAGTTCGTATCCAATAGTTCCTGATCAACCCCTTCCCGCTATGAAGTTACCGTTTCCTTCTCTCCTGCCCCCTCCCCCACTTCCATTTCAACACACCTTATCTCGCATTAACACTTTAAGTGTTATATCCATGCACACTGTGCAATCCTGTTCATTCAAAGACTACTACACACACAGTACTCTGAGAACTAACGCTATGGTACAAATCTACAAGGTGACTTTCATCGAAACCATGGTAACAAGGCGCGTGTCATCTGTCAATCAAATACGTGTACAACAGAATGTAGTTCTGACACATGCTGCCTCAATTGTTATGTTAATAAGTTACAATTATGCCAACAGGTGTATGTCTTCCTGTAAGGACGTTTTCTAGTCGTGAATAAAGCTCGTTTTACGTGTAATACAAGGCGAATATGCCGAAGGAAAAACGTGACCATAGGTTTTTGTATTGGTCCTGGGTAGGACTTTAAACTGCATCCGGTTGTGGAGCTTGTTTGAGCGTGGGGATAATGAGGTTACCCTTTGCTACAACTGCCTCCGGGGCACCCTTGGGAAAGGTGCGCCTGTATTTGCCCAGTTCAGTTTGGGTTCCCGAAGAGAGTGGACGTTCCCGATCCCCTGCCGGGCTCGTTCGATCTCTTTGGGAAGTTTTGTTTTCGTAACGTGTAGATAGTTGTATATACTGTAAGTAAACTGTAAATAGTGTTTTTAATGTAACAAGTAGACCCCCCCCCCATTTCCCCCTGCGCTGTGTGGTTGCCTTGGGGCGTGTTGTTGCCTTTGGGCGTGTGTTGTTTTGAGATTTGTGTTGTTGGGTCGTTGGTGGTGGGTGTGGTGGTGGTTTCTGTTGGTGGTAACAGACTCCAAGAAGCCGTACCGGAGCTGGAGTGTCCTCGCTGGTCGAGGGGTTCGGTCTGGTGTTCTGGGCGATTTTGGTGGTTTTGTGTTGTTGGTGTTCGGTTTTTTGGTTGGCGGCCATATGTAGTTATCCTTTCGCCGGTCTGGCCGTGTCCGTTTTTAGCACGTAAAAAGCACGGTTTTGTATTGGTGGCTATGCATTGCTTGATAAAAACAGCGATTCACGTTATACAGCTGTTTGAAAACAATTTAATGACAAACTTGTCAGTAGTAGATGTATTAGAAAATTATTGCTGGGAGTGTAACCTAGTAGTAGAATGCAAGATACAATGAACATAGGATAGGGGGAAGGAGAGAATGTGTTTAGGGTTAGTTAGTTATATGAGGTTTAACGTCCCAGTTTCCAACCATCCCCCCCCACCCCCCCCCCCCCCCACCCCCCCCCCCCCCCACCCCCCCCCCCCCCCACCCCCCCCCCCCCCCACCCCCCCCCCCCCCCACCCCCCCCCCATTCATCCAAGCTTCCTACCTTGAGATATCGTGCACACAAGGTTTTCAGGTTTTGACCCCCGGTGACCCAAGATGATCTTTGACCTCCACCAAAAACGATACTGTTCTTCCTCTTAATATGGGGCATCTATGTACCAAGTTTGAAAACTGTCGGAGTTTCTCTTCACAAGCTAAGCGTCACAAACACACACACACATACACACACACACCCATACATACACACATACGCCATCATGACCGCATAGGTTTCTCTTTCATCGAAACCAAACAAAAAAGGAAAGTGAGAAATTACCTGGAATAGTAACATACTTTATCTGCCAAAGGCCTTCTTTACTTCCAGAGTATCACCAATGAACACTTACAACATATGGTTTTTTTGGGGAGGGGGTGGGGTGGTTGTAAGGCTACTCACAGACTTCTTACTTGGCAGTGATACCTAACATGGAAACTGCAATGTTGTTGGCTCAGTAAGATTAATTCATTACCTGAATGGCACTTAGGACACACAATACAACTGGAGTAAGAGCAGTATCCATTTGCCTTCAACATTGCTCTGCTGATAATTGCAGATGACACTACATTCCATATCAATGCTAAAATGATTACTGAACTGAATCAGAAGTTGGAAGAAGACATGAAAGATATAAGCTTATGGTGTAAAAATAATAGAATGGTTATCAATACATGTAAAAGCAAAGCCATGTTAATCGGGTCAAGGCAAAAACTGTCCTCCCTGAAAAATGGGAAAGAAGTATCCGTGGTTGTTAACAATGCTACTCTCCAAAATGTGTCTTGTGAAAAACTATAAGAAATAAAGATTGATAACCACCTGACTTGGAATGATCAGATTGACCACAATGGTAGTGTTATTAATAATAGACTGGCCTTACTTTGATGCATAAAGCCATATACTGACATCAGCACTCAAATTCTTTTCTACAATGGTTACATTCTCCCTATTTTTGATTATTGCAGTACTGTTTGGGGAATTTCTAATGTTGGAAATATTTCACGGCTACATCCCCTGCAAAAAATGGCAGCTTGTATAATTTTAAATGCCTTTTTTGAAAACAGATCAAATGATCTTTTGAAAGCTCTCAACTGGAAGTTCATAGATGTTTTACTACAATCCAAACGATTATGTATGGTATACAAAGCTTTAAATGGTCTAACTCCACAGTGCTTTACTGATATGTTTAGGTTTTCTGTTGATCATCGAACCCTCAGATCAACATCGAGTAATAAATCCATTAGTGGACATTGGTTTGTGATCAGAGCTAACAGATGTGAACAGATCATTGATTTACAACTGGGTCATGGGTGAATAGGCTCCACTGTGACTAAATGAATGCAAAGGAAGTCAAAACAGAACTGAACTGAATAAGTTCCTCATTCTTCCATCCCATAATTTCATAGCTAACTGGGGAGTGGTAGTATTAATTTCATACCATCAATCTGGGAAGCATACTTTACATACAGCCCACAAAATGTCAAGTTGATGGAACATATCACTGTCATGAAAGATGTACTTACAAATACTCCCGTTCCTTCTGTGTATCATCTTTGCAAATACCCACAAGAACACATAGCCCTCTTCCAATTGAACTTATAAGTTCATCACCCACTAAAAAGAAAAGAAGAGTCATTGAAAAGTAAAGCAGAGGTCTGTGGGCACAGTTTGTTCTACAATACTGTTGTTATATGAGAACTGAAATACAGAATGTAACTTCCTACACTAAACAACATGCATTCTTCCTTTCACTGCAGTTTTCATTAACCTATCAAAGTGACCCATAACACCAATTTTTGTCCCCCATTGACTTTTCTGAGGGCATAAGGCCTTGCAATTCTGCAACATTACATGGACTCCAGACTTCACGGACACTAAAACTAGTGTGGGGCTACCCCCTTCCAATAATTTTTAATATGAAGATTGTGTTAAGATCTCCAAAATTACCTCAGAAAATCTCAAGCCTGAGAGCTGAATGGTTCAGCCACAAATCTTAGAAATCCCCCAAAGGCATTGGACCAAGATAAATATTTGCCAATAAAATTATGGACAAAGTCAGTGCCCGGAGAAAAATAAGTGTGTTTTGGGGAAATGGCCTATCACTATTGTGGCCCCATTCCCTGGGAGTATAAGAATGGGAGTGGTCAGCAAGATGGACTGTGTGTGTTCCTTTTTGAGGGTGTAGGGCTTGATCAAAGTTGCAAGGCTCCCTCATGAACCATGCATTACTGTACTGTGGAAAATTTTTGCCAATGAAATTTTGCAGCTTTCAAAGTCAAAGAGGAAAAATTGGCCTTTTGGGAATTTCATATCCTGGCTGTGGCCCCTTCCCTGGGCTATGACAACAGAATTGGTTACTGTGGGATTGTAAAGACCTGACAAAAGTAGATGTCCACACTGATTGTGTTCCTCCATGATGATGAAAGGCCGAGTAAAAATTTCTACCCCTCATGACGCACAGACTTCCACAGAAAATTTTTGTGATGAAAACATGTACAGAGTCAATGGCTAATTTGAAATTAGTCATTTTATGACAACATTTGTTTGTCTGGCCTTAAAGTAGAATTCAAACAGAAAAATTTGACTCCCTGTTACTGATGTACCAGCCCATTTTTCACACTGTAGCCTCTTTACTGTTACACTTGAAATTTGATTTCATATCACCATAAGGTCTTAAAAGAAAACTTAGCTCACCTAAGCCTGGCTTACAGGAGATGAAACAAATTTTGATTACATATATATGTCCCTGTAGACACCTAATGAAAGGACACAAGATTCAGCAAACTATAGTCTGGACTACATATCCCCATACAAATCCCAGAAAATTCACTGTGTATATCCCTGTAACATCTTAAAGGGGCTACTGCATCAACCCAAACATATTAAGAATATGATCATATCTCTAAATACAATTACAGTGACTGCACTGTGACTGACATAAATTCAAATAGTAAATTCACTGTGGTTGGTCAATGACTTGTGCAGTCATGCAGTTGTTCATAGACTATTTTGTTGATATGGCCTTGAGCAATTTGGCAGTGCAGGCTACTGTAGCTTGAACTACTGTACAACTCAATAGTCCACTGAGCCTCTGGTTTTGAGTGGAGGTGCAGTCCCAGTCCCAATGGTCGTTTATGAATGTTAATACTTTGAAACAATAATTTTGTGTTCTGTTTAAATTTTTGTGAAAAATATAGCCTGTGGTTTTGAGTGGAGGCACAGTCATAGTTTATGAATGTGTGTTACATTGCAACACAATGTGTGTTCTGTGTAATATCTGGTGAAAAAATGTTGAAGTCCACTGAGCCTAGCTGGTTTTAATTGGAGGCACATGTGGTTGCAGCTGCAGTCACAGAGGCTGTATATCAAAACTTGTGATTTTGTGGGTAGACTTTACTGCACATGACTGCACCTCTGGAGACAGAAGGTTCACTAGATTGAAGGTTCGCTGGACCGAAGATTAGCTTGACCAAAAATTTACTTCTGGTTAGCACTGTGGCTAGGATTCTGGTCAAATGCAGAATAAGGTTTAGGATTAGGCTTAGGTTTAGCCCCAGGTAAGGTAAGGGCTTGGTTTAGGATTATGGTTAGGGTTGGAAGCGGACTGTATAGTTTGTCAGTCGTGCGGAATAAGTTCCGCGCGGAAGAAGTTCCACACGCATTAGCAATTTTTTACCGATTTTACGATGAATCGACGCGCAATAATTCAGTTTGGTTCAGTAATTGGCGTGCAGCACACAGGCAAAGAATTAAGCAAAAGATCGATGCAGTGCAAGCAAAATCCAGATGCTCAAGACTCACTCAAAAAATTACACTCAGTACACAAGTCAGAAAGAACTAAAAATCACCATCTTTCATAGCCGACAATGCCCCCTGGACCTCCAGCAGGGTTTCATCCCTGCACCCCAGCGGGGCCCCTGCACCCCACATCCGGGCGCAAAGCTTTTTTCGGTGCGCAATTTCGAACTTAATAATTAAATTCCGCGTGCAATTAACAAACTATGCAATCTGGGGTTGGGACTAGGTTCATAGTTAGGATCTTCAGTCTAGAGTGAACCTTTGATCTTGTGAACCCTGATCCTGGACCAGATTGGAAAGCTTGCAATGGTGCGCGGGGAATTTTAATACCAGCCAAGAGAATTGCGTGGCCGGTACTACCTAAGCGAAGCGCCATCATCAGTTTGCACGGAACATACCAAGAAAATTTATGCCAAAACTACCTCCTAGATTGCAGGAAATTGCCTTTCCTAGCCAACTTGCTTGGTTGCTGCCAACAAGTTTGCATAGTTGCAGTTGTCAGTTGTTAAACTGCGCGGCTGGCAACTTCGAAATTCATATTTTTGTGCGGGGGATAAATCCCCCGCGCAGGGCAAACTTTCCAATCTGGATCCTGGAGACAAGGTGAGTATTCTACAGTTGTACTTATTGAAACTTATCATATCATTAAGGGTTTCCAGGATGAAGAGCCTGGAAGTCTCTTTGAATGAGGTATGGATTCACCAGAGGGCACAACCACATGATATATAAGGGCCACCGAAGACTGAATATTAGGAAGTACTTGTTTACACAAAGTGTCATTAATGCCACAGTTGCCATCTGAAGAGCTGCTGACTGCAAATCCATCAATACCTTCAAGTCCTTCCTCACCAAAGACTGTTAGGGGTGACTAATGGGGAATTACATGAGTATCTGACTCCCTTCCCCATCAGCCACCTGCTTAGTCAGGTGGCACACTGGTGAAAAAAAAAGAGCTGGCAATTATAACCTGATCAATTCACCAAGTAGTCCATCAAGACTTCATAGCCTCACTTTTTCCTGAACTGGGCTCCTAATGTGCAGGATATTCTGCAATTGCCACCATTACTCATTCTATTCTATGGTCCTTGTGCACTGTATGTTCTAACTTAGGTCCTAGACTAGTCCTCAGTAAAGGACTGTGGTCGTTCGCCTACTGCTCACTATACACAGTCCTTACACCGACCATTGAAAATAGCGGGGGGATAGGCCGTCTGTGTAATGGTTGAAATTGTCTTTCTTTTCACAGCAAATTTTGAAAGAAAAATCCTAATTTACTACCAGGACTTTTCTTCTCCAGATCTTACAGGAGTATTGCAGCTGTTTTTGTTCACTGGGATTTTCTGGAAAGTGCCAAAATTGTGAAATGAAATCAGCAACTTTTTCGCGCCGTAAAATTTACTGTGTGACTATGGAACTTTGTTTACATCGGTATGCTAATGAGCTTCATCGTTACGTCAGTATAGAATGCTTGCAGAGGCAGTTGCCATGTGTATGCATAGGAACTACAGTAATCAAAATGTTGTGCATGACGTCACAATGTTACGCACACGGCATTCTGATGTCAACAAATATTTCCAGCGCTACAGTAAATTGTTAAGAAGTAGCAAAGTTGATGATTTTATTTCAAATTTTCGGAACTTTTCCGAGGTTTAAAGTGTTAAAAAACAACTGCAATATAAATGTAAGACATGGAAAGGAAAAGTTATGGTAGTTTATTAAGACTTTAGGTCCTACCTTTGCAATAAGACGAAAATCAATTTCGACCAGCACTGTGCTGGTCAAAGACCCCGAGTTTTCAATGAGTCGGAGTAAGGACCGTGTATAGGGAGCTATCGGCGACCGGCTGTACACGGGCCTTTACTGAGGACTAGTCCTAGACCAACTTTTATTATAAAACAGAAAATTACCCATCACACTCGCTTTTGTCACTCGTTGAACGATAACCCTCATTCTGAAAATGTGAAAAAGTTGGCTTCTTCTCCGAAATTTCTAAAGGTCTCAAACATCAGATGGGCTAATCAGATAGGCCTTGGCCCTATTTATCATATTTTGTCCCAGCACTCACTAAACAACGCCACTATAAACAGTAAAACTGATATGGCGCCGGCAAACCGGAGGGTCCAACTTGGGTTTCGTGAAACGCTACTGTGCTGGTTGGCAATTGGCCATACCAATAAGATGATACTTTTAGTGCTAGGCCTAAGTCAGGCCCTTACCGGAACAGTCAGTAGGCTAAGTTAACGTTAGGCTTCTAAGTTCTAACGTTAAGTAGGCCTAGCCTACGGTAAAAAGAAGTTTCGAAGCTTATTTAAACAGTCGCAAATGGCCGATTTCCCAACTTTTGGCCTACATTCCAACCGAAGACCGATATATAAAGGTGCGAATGCCGGGCTTAATACACTTAAGGACAACTGGCACAATTATCTGGGCAAATCTACAGTTCGAAGATAAGATCGCACATCCGGTGCATACGCTTTGTAATGCTCCAAATTGCCAAATTGCACGGGCATACAGGCCTACTAACGATATCAGTACACCTGTGATTTCATGTGACGTCACGCGCAATGAATTCCTAGGCAAAACACGCAGTAAGCGTTAATTTACAGCACACGCGCACCGCATAACCGTAGGTACTACTGTGACCACGACTTCAATACATGGACAGAGGATTACGCAATCAATACGGTCGCCACCGTTCGAACAAATTTTGGCTAACCAAGATGGCCGCCGGGCTACTACCATTTGCCCAATTTGACGATGAATCTGCAACATTTCAGACAAAATATCAGTATGAATGGAAGAACGATATCACAGCCCTCCATTCTGTTTGTTGAATTTGACCTGAGCTTGCATTCTTTCGAAAATATTACAAGTTTCTCACACAATTTGTCGATACTGAGCCACTTGAGCAAGTCCAAACTTTTACACACAAGACAGTAGCAGGCAGCCATCTAAGCCTATTCGTGTATGCTCTGTCCATGTATATAAGAAGTCTGTGACTGTGACACAATGGACGTGACGCGTGCCCGTCAAAACCAAACAGACGCGCAATCTTGTCCTTCAAAATCAAAGAGACGGGCGATCACGTGACGCGGTGAAGTTACTATAGTTATATGAGATTTAACGACACACCAACACGAATGTGTTATATAGTGTCATCTAGATAAAAAGGTTTCAAATACGGTTCAAGTTCAAGTTTGTGGTTCAAATACTGTACAGCTCAAAAACGGTGCAAGTCCTTCCCTTTAGTCGCCTCTTACGACAGGCGGGAAATACCGTGGGAATATTCTACAACCCCCAGCCCACAGGGGGATGGCGCGGAGAAACCCCTATCTATGGTTATGCCGGCCGTGGGCGTGTGCACTCAAATATTGCACCATTTGCGACCTACGTCCTTCTGAAATTACAAATTTCCCCTTAGACCCCTCCCCAGGTCACAAATCAGTAGTGTTCCAGTTTTTCCCCCTGCCAAAAACGCCTGTGTGCGGGCTTGAGTGGGTTGGTAAAGCAAGCGCGGATCCAAGGGGGGCTTCCCCGGCATCAGCCCCCCCCCCCTTTTCGCCACATCAACAATAACAAATACGCGAAAATTAAGCATAATGTTAATCTAGGAGAATATTCAAGGGGGCTTTCAGCCCCCCTTTTCGAAATGTCTGGATTAATTATTAATTTGTTATCACAAATTATTAATTTGTTATAACAAATTAATAATTTGTAGGCGGGATTTGATGTCTGAAAGTGGGGAGGCAAAGCCAGGGGGACTGTCGAACGGCGCCGAAGGCCCCGCGGGAGCGCGCAGCGCTCCCCCAACGGGGTGGGGGGCCCGGGTCCAGGGGTACGCCACAGGCCCCTGGCGGGTCCAGGGGCCGAGTCCCGGTGAGGGTCCAGGGGGGCGAAGCCCCCGAAATCTCTGGGTATTTACGAAATTGTAGGCATTAAAATGATCCATTTTAGCTTCAACTTCAAATGACTTAAAGGGGCAATTAACATACCACAAAAGTCACAATTTGACTTTTTTCAATTACATTCATACTCCATGTGACAGATGTCAGATGGGATTGATAATGTGGAGGGCTTGGGGAAGTAGGGGGAATGGGTAATTTTGAGGATTTCCCGGGGCTTTGGAGCAATCATTTTAAGGCAATGGGAGATCTTGTATTCAGAATGGGTGGGTGCGAAGCGCGCTTAAAAAATCGCATTTTGCATACTTCTTATTGATATGAGTAATGGAAATGCTAAGAAAGAAAATTATCCTCAAGGAGAGGGGTCTTGCCCCCTTTGCTAAACACCAGTCCCGCATTACGGTACCGGAAATGACACTTTTCGTGCCTGAAAACTTGCATCTACACAATCTTTAAAGAGTCGGTAAATTTACACAGATCGATGGTGATAAATATTTTGCCTTGAAAATTTCTGGGGGAGAGGGACCTTCGCCTAGGCTGCCTACGGCCATGGGGGCATTGGTGGTTTCAATGATAATAGAAGAGTTTGTACGAAGCTATGACAAGGATGTTCTACAGGAAGTAACCCCGAAACTCCTAAGCAATATTTAAAACGGGTGCGCGTGTAACCTATTGTTTCTCTTTAGTTTTAAATGCAGTATTTTTATTGGATAAAAAATTTCCTACTTTCCCCCAGGTGCCTGTTCTTTCCATAGAGCAGGATATGAGAACCTATATATATCCTGCTCCATGGAGGCTTTCTTTCATGCTTCATTTTGTCGATGGTCTGGGACAAGACAAGTTTTAGCCGGCGAAGCCTTCAACGGCGATCACCGAAGGCTGGGGACTGAGGGTCCTCCCAAAAAATCTTTCTTAAATTTGACGGCTTTTATGACCATTTTGGACCATATCTTGCAAAAATCCTGCTTTCACCAGGTGTAATTTGAAATGCTAATGAAATATATTTCATATAATGATCGCAGATTAAACAAAATTTTTAATTGTATTAGTCAATTTTCTCTGGAGGTGCGCGCAAAGCGCGCCAAGGAAATTTTTCCTTGTAATTTTATGGTTTTTGATATTAATATTTCCTTCATTAAACATTGCAAAATTTAATCATAATAGGCTACTGAAAATTCTCTTATAATTTCTCTGGTCTGTCTTACTTTCGCTCATTTTGTTATTATTTTTATTTTTTGAAGCTCTGGAAAAAAATGTGGGGGGGGGGGGGCAAGTGCCCCGCTTGCCCCCGTAATCCCGCCTATGAAATTAATAATTATAACAAATTATAACAAATTATTAATTTTTAGCTCACACATTGTACACAGTACATGTGTGAGGTTATAAAATGGGGCAGATGTCGTCAACTTTTTAACAAAAGTTTTCAGCCTTTTGATGTGTGGAGATTTTGAGTTGTCTTTGTTCATCAAGTGGCCTGTGCAATCACAATGCCTTGGGGATAACTGATTGTATTATCCAGGGGGCGTAGATTTCTTTTCAACTTTGGGGGGGATGGGGTGAACCATCGCAACTGTGGAACATGTGCACGCGAAGCGTGCACGGCGAGCGCGAAGCGCGAGCCCACGACGGGTGGGGTCCAGGGGCCCGCCTTAGGGCCCCTGGTGGGGTCCAGGGGGCGAAGCCCCCGGAAGCTCCTTGGTTTTAATGTCTCAGAAGTGCCAGGAAGACTGTTTTAAGGGGTTAATTTCAGTGGTAATGTTCTTTGGTAGGCTATTGGTATATTCATAAATTTAGGAACTGCTATTTTGAGCACTCGTCGATAAGCTGCACCGGATTGGAATTGTACAAGAGCAACAATGTCCTGCTAAGCTCAAAAAGGCAGGGATCAACATATAGGGTCATCCCAGACAACTGTATTTTGAATTCGGAGATCATTACAAGACCTGCAAGTTGGCTTGAGATCAGTGGCGTCGCCAGGTTTTTTTTTTTGTGATTGGGATCACCATAGATGATGTCGTAATAATAGCTCAGTTCGCCCAAGTCTGCGTAAATTACACCTTTGTTTTTTATGCGTTCTTGCATTTGCATGCAGCAGTTTTGATCTTTCGTTTGTCACTACAAAAAGGTGTCGTCCTGGGGAAGAGGTTCCCCCTCCCCTTTAAGATTTTTTTTTATTAATTTAAGGACTTTTAGATGCAAAATGGTGCTATCTTTGGGATGTTTTGGAACTGATCATATATGGCCGGAAAATGTCCATAATTTAGTGAATGCTAATTTTTGGTTAGGTAAAAGAGAATATGTTGTCTATTAAGAGACAGATACGTTGTCAACAAATCTGAAGCCCCCTCCCTTATGTCTATTTTACTGCCTTCTATTTCGGGAAAGTTTTTACACAAAAATGTGTGCGTGGAGTCCACAAAAACATTCTTGAGTTATAACGAAATATGTCCTTTCCTTCATTGTGCATTATGAAAGGGCACATAAGGCTAGCAGATATCTGAATAGGACCTCCTGGAAGCTCTGCATTAATCATAATAATTGGGGCGGGGGGGGGGGGCAATGACATAATGCGTATACTACCTGACATCCAAATGATAATAGAGTACGCCGCCGAACACTTTACAACTATCGTATTTTTACTACTTTTGAACTAAAATCCAGGCGAACAGCTGCCAGCAATTGAAAATGAGAGGGAGGAAGAGTATAGGTGCAGGGAGGTGATATAAGACCTCCCTGATAGGTGTAGCAAAAGGGGTGAAGGACTAATAAGAGCGTTACAGAGTGCTGTTTTCGTCATAAGTGTATTAACAATCACCATCTATACCGATAATGGCTCAGCGCGAACTGGCGAAGCTCTGGTAAAAATTTTTGGGAAAATGTTTAACGGCAGATACGTACTTTCAACCTTCTACATCATGCTACATATTAGATTGACAGATCCCATATTGATGCGAGGTCCCCACAGATGTTTGGGGATGCATCTCTGTTCTTCGGAAAGTGCCGTGATCAGATCAGTTTCGTGTATTATTACCTTAATAATGGTCATAACATGGAGTGTAAACAGTGACGAATAATATTCCCATTACAAAACCTGCATTCAGACTCTAAATTGAGACACTTTCAATTGCCCAACAACCTACGTGCCACTCCCATAAGCCAGTCTTTAACCTGTTAATTCGTAAACTTTCAACTTTTTGCTGCTGTGCTTTTCCGAATGTTGCTATCGGAAGATATTGATGATATAAGTGACACTGACGTAAGGTTGGAAGCGCGCGGAGCGCGCGAAAATTTCGATAGATTGCCAACGATTTGCTAAAATTCTGATAGTTTGAGAAACATTTGTGATAGAAAGTGAAGCGAGATTGAAAAAAGTTCTTACGAAAATGAAGAATAAAATATACTTTCCACCATAAACGTATCTGTAGACTGAAACATTGGGGGGGGGGGATGATTGCATGGGCCATCCCCCCTAGTCAAATGTTGGGGGGAATATATCCCCCCATCCCCCCGGGATCTACGCCCATGGTATTATCATGGTTCATTAAGCAAGGAGTTCCATGCCCTGCATTGAGCAGCTACTTGATTCATGATAACAAAATTTGAAGCAACTCTGTGGTCAGGTTTGGCTTACAAGAAAGGAAAACAGTTTAACCTGTTGTGGGGATATGTCCCATTTTGTTCCTGGATCAATTGAGATGGTCAAGTCAAGTAATTGCAATACTGTAACTGTTTTGAGTTCAACTTCAGTAGCAGCTTTTTGAGTCTGTGGTTTGTTTTGATTGAGTGCAAACCTATGCTTGTGGTGTTTTAGGTGCAACTAAATGTACTTTGCAAACTTAAACAGTTTAATAACATCAGTTTAATTTCAGTCTTGCTGCTAATTAAAGTATGTAACCTTTACAGGTCTTCTTGATTTTAGAAAATATGCAGTGATATTTGTAGATCTGTCATCAAACGGTGTCAGTTGCAGTGTTTACATGCCTAAACGTGCTTGTGATTTTTCAGTTGGGTTTTGAGTTCATTTAATATTATGCTCTTTTCTTACCTTTTGCCTTTGCAAGGTAAGGAGGTTTTGTGGAAGTTGATGAATAAATGATAAAATTTGGTTCTTTTGAGTTCCTATTTTTAACAGACAAGAGAAGTTGTGTGAGCTACACAACAGCATTGCTGTTCTAGTTATGTCAACGTCACTAATGGGCTTTCGTAGATTCACATTCTTTTTTTTTTTTATAAATATGAAAACTTTCTTAGAGTGGCCTTATTAGGTTTCACCATTATTTGGCCGGGCTAAGTTTGGGTACAAAGAGCGAGTCGAGCAGGATATGTATGGTATAGAGGGGTTTCATTGAGTCACGTACATTTATCGTACTGTTTGTTGAGCCGGAGCAATACATCGTCAAGGTTTTGATAAAATGAAATTAGTGTCGTGGACAGGGTTGTTCCCGTTACGCTTTGAAAGTAACTCGTTATAGTTACAGTTAATTCCGTAAAATTGTAACTCGTTACAGTTACTAGTTACAATGTTGAAAAAGTAACTAGTTACAGTTACTTTTGACTAAAAAGTAACTAGCTACATTTCAAAAGTAACTCGTTACTTCAAGGTGAATATACGGTACCTCGGTACCTGAACTGGAGGGGGGGGCCCATAATTAGATAGTAAGACGGGGCACATGAGACGACCGACACCTCATTTGTACCGGTTATCCTTAGGTGTTCCCCAAAGAAAGTCAATGAAGCTAGCTGATCTTCAATGGGCATTGTCGCAGAGGCTCCTAATGCTCAACATGAAGCAGCGAATCATGATACTGTGTTGGAGCTTACGCAAACTATTTGTTAGAGGAATATGGTTATAACCAAAACTTTTCCAGTTACCAAAGTACTTCTTTGAGGGTTGAAATCTTTATACTCCCATCACACAGTCGGCTAATTTAGAGAGGTTTAGCGGGCTATGCCGGAAAGGGGAAGAGCGTTGTTTCAGCAGTAAAGTCTTCACGCCCTCAAGAGCATAAATATGGTATAATAAGAGGATGAATACATTTGTTAGCAGTAAAATTTTAAAACCTCACCGCTAAGGTTGGGCTAAGTGATATTTCCCCATAAATTTCAAGTTTCACATTGTGTCGATATAAAACAGTGCATAGAAATGGTGATACTATGCAGTTTATACATGCAGATCATGTGCACATAATTCACTTTCCCTTTACTATAGGTAAAGCTTTAAGTCGGACAATTCTCTTTCCAATTAGCTTTGTTAAGATACTTTTAAACGCCATTGACCATTTCAATATTCTGCTGTTTTTTTTATATTAACCGTACTATTATTCCAGTGTAAGGAGTTACGGACATTGAAAAGAATAATATATAGCCTAAATTCATAACTTAGATTCATAAAATAATGATAAAATACATGATAAATTATATAAATAAATGTATTCAAGGTGTTTACCAACGCTTGGCACCGTATAGATTTACTGGGCTCCAACGCAAGAGTCCGGATTCGGTTAGCTTAATGCCGGTCTCAAGAGCGTTTTTCTAGATTAGGAATTTGCCCGGGATAGAAGGTTCCGGAATCGAAATTTTTACGGAATGTGATGTAACTGGACTCGGACTCGGAGTTCATTCCAGCCGAGTTCTCAAATATGAAAGTTACATTAAAAGTGTTTAAAGTTCCATTTGTGCACAATGTACAGATCTAAGGTATTGTCACATACAATCAACTAATTACTCAGGAGGCCAGGTTATGGAAGTGAGTACAAACGATGACTTTGTTAATTAATGGTGGACATGTACGATAGAATTAAAACATCTGTATGTGTGATATGATATACATTGGCAAAAAGACTGGTCTCGGAATTGGTGCCATTGGAATCAAAACTGGCAGAAATTTGAGGATCCTGAGTAGTACCATGCTCGGAAAGATTCGGGAATCTAGAATCGCAGTTAGCTCCGACTCGGATCCGGATAGGGTGAACACGGGTCCAGCCCTAACGTCTCAAGAGGCAATGATTAAACTTTCAAAGTAAGCTGGTATTTGAATGCCCATGGGCCAACCCGTTTCTCACGGTACACTGTCTCCACTGTGTCCTCTAAAGGACAATATGAGTAAACCAAGGCCCAGCTGACTTTACTTAGAATACATAAAGTCAGCTGAGCCTTAGAGGACCGTTCAGTATTTTTCAAATAATCGCACAAATCGGTCTCATGGATAATAAGCATTGATCTGTCTAATAAGTATTTTGACATACAGATCAATTTTAAACTTATTTCAATCAGGGAGTTGCTATTTGACAACTCCCTGGTTCAATAGACAATCAAGTGGCCCGGCCTGTAAGCCTGCAGCGTGTGCATCTAATATCAACTTCTGATTCTAATCGTGAATAAAATTTGATGTCGGTGAGGGCGACGTCGATAATAGCGATGAATGATAAATAGCCTATATCGAAAATAATTTTACATTTTACTACCAAAGTGTCATCAATTTGAAAATTTTCTGTTATTCTGTTATTAGCTCAAAGAAAATGCAATTTGTGGTCATTTTGACTATTTGTAACGGGAAAGTAACGGGACCCAAATGTAACGCCGTTACAGTTACTTTTACACAGAATTGTAACTAGTTACTTGCTCCGTTACTGAAATGCAAATGTAACTCGTTACAGGGTTCCGTTACACAAAATGTAACTCGTTACAGTAACGGCGTTACTTGTAACTCGTTACTTCCCAACCCTGGTCGTGGATCAATATTCTACAAGATACTCTGCCTTGACATTTTTGTTTATTTGTTCATTTTAGTTTAGGAATAAAGAAGTGTATTTGCAAATTTAGGATACTGTAGCCTAGGCAGGAATACCCAAATTTGAAGAATAATTAACACTTGACTGTAATGATGATCCCAGCTTAGAAGGCGCGGCGCGGCGGGGCCCGGGTCACAAGGATGGCAAGATCAATCCATGAAATGGGGAATCAATTAGGACTGACCCCAAATTGTCAAAAAGAGCAACTAATCATGCATTCTAGTGCATATCAAAATGAAAAGACCAATTTAAGTGGCTGCAGGACATCCTCTCTGGACGTGCATCCTATTGCAACATATCTAATAGAATCACCAGGCTATTAACAACACTACGACGGCGGGAGATTGACAATCGCTGGAATACAATCAAACAAGAGCGGCGATTTGTTCTCAATATTGGGGGGAGGGGGGACATGACAACATGACAGCATTTTCAAATAATTTACTGTGTAAAAAGTTAAAGTCAATAGGCGACCTCTCACATATTGGGGGATATGTCCCCCAGGGGCGGATGCAGGTTTTGACTAAAGGGGGGGGGGGGGGGGTTTGCGATATAGTTACTATCTAAGCGGAGCGCCACCATGAGTTGGCGCGAAGCGTACAGAGAAAATTTTGGGTCCAGAAGACGCCCAGATTGCAGGAAATGGCATTTCCCACGCGTTTCCTAGGCTCTTTGATCGGTATAAAAACAAACTTTCATTGAAATTCCCTGTGTCAGAAATTTTATGATAAATTTCCTGCCAGAAAGTTGTCTCCCTCCTTGTGAGAGATGCATGCTATACAGCCCGATAACGATCTTGGGCGTCAGGAGTTCGAAGCATTCAGTCATTTGTTGTGCTCTCTCTAGGCACTCACAGTGACTCACTCGAAGTTGCTCGCTTGTGCTCAATAAAGAAAACTTGGTTTCTCTTTTTGAAATCTTCTGAAAGTATTTTGGTGTGGGGCCTTAAAATTAAACTGGTAGGCTTAATTGCATGCATGGGATTTTAGGTTGTCTCGTTATCTAAGCGGAGCGCGATCATCGGTTGGCGCGGCGCCAGGATTTGCCCGACGGGGGGGGGGGGCGGGCAGACTCCCCGACGGCGGGCCAGCGACCCGAAGCCCCGACAGCCATGACTGTCGTCAATGAACTGGTGAGGAAGGATTTGAAGAAAACTTGTGTATTAGATTATTACATTGCGGGGCATATATTTCATAATATTTG